>JAQJVL010000973.1:47385-245394 GCA_035578905.1 Stictocephala bisonia | reverse complement strand
TTGAGCATTTTTATTGTATTAATTTTAGTACAGAACTGGATCTCATGTTGTATATATGCTGATGACCACCTTTTTGGCTAATAAAGTAAATTTTATTTTTTTAACACCCTTAAAACTCTCACAATTAATACAATGACCGAAGCATCCCATTGGTTTAAAGCTAATGGGTTTTTACTCAATGAAAATAAGACTCAAGAACTAACTTTTAGCCTGAAAAATGTAAATGAGCAAAATTCTCTCTCTTCGTGTAGTGTAACATTTCTAGGAGTACATATTGACCCTAAGCTTACGTGGGAACAGCATATAATATTTATTAGTTGTAAGTTGTCTAGGTTATCTATCTGTTGAGAAGTCTAAAAAGCTGTGTACCTGATGTATTTGTTAGATCATCTTATTTTGCATTTTTTCAAAGTATCATTCTTTATGGATCAATACTGTGGGGTAATTCAAGTCATGTTAGTAACATTTTAATTTTACATAAAAAAGCTTTAAGATCTGTCGCTAGTGCTCCACACAAGGCTCATTGTAGACCTTTGTTTGTACAACTTAGAATATTAACTATAATTAATCTATATATTTATACTGTATTAGTTCATATAAAAGTTAAGATGCCAGAGATGAAATTTAGAAATAGTATACACTCTCACAATACCAGAATCAAAAACCATATCTACATACCTTATCTCTAACAGGATATACTTGTATTATCTCCACATCGTACATTTTTGTCAAAAAGGAACAAAACCGTAGTAAGATGGCATTTTTGTTCTGGCCCCCAACAGCGTCAGACAGAAGCACTATTTTCTTCATACCAGGATTAAAGTTCGGACTTCCTCTTTAAAAAGTCAAAGAGAAAAGAACACATTGAATTGGCCCCTTTTTTGGTTTTGGACTCTATAAAAGTGTATATAAGTGAAGTTCCATCGTTGTGGCAGTGAACATTAAAAAGGTAAAGCTAAAGCAACCGTTTATAGAACTGCTTGTTTACGCTCAGTTTAGGTAAAGGTAAATTTTGTGCGTAGTTGAATTCCAGGACTACTGTACCACTCTCTTCTTTTTTGCCTCTTCAATAAACTTATTCTTCATGGCAAAAAAAGCTTTAGCCTTTCTATTGTGTAAGTCAAACTGTACCCTGCACTTGTCATGGGGATTTTTGGCAAGTTTTATTTTACACTCTGCGTAATAGTCACACATATCTGATCTAGGTTTTTTAAAGGCAAAGTTCGTTTCCTTAAAAAATATAAAGTAGGTCTTATAGGCCATAGTTAAATGTTCCCCAGTCTTATCATTAAAATATCTTTTAAACTCTTCGTAAATATGTTTTACTGTCATATCTGGATTTAAAAAATACAGCCTGTTAGTTTTGTTTGCAGAATAATGACTAGCATGATTCGGAATGGACTTCAAATGAGCCATTGCAAGTTCCCAAACATCCTTTGGTAGCTTCTTTGGGCGATTTTCATGTTTGCCCCTTTTTTCCTCAAATGACTGACCATCTATGATTTTCTTTTGAACTATTCGAATGCGCTTTACTGAAACTTGAAATAGGTCTACTAAAAACGATCTGCACACTTGGACGTTCTCTATTCCTTTTCTTAAATGGTATTCTCAACAGTGATCCCTCATTACTTTAGGTAGGCCTATCTCTCTTCTAGGCCTAAGAGAAGTGTGTGAACTTATACAGCCAGACAGAAAGACATCTTGGGTTTCTTTTAACTGACCGCTCCAAAAACAATCAAATAATTGCTTCTGGTCAACTAATGTAAAAGATTTAAAACATTCCTTCTTGCAACATTCAGAAACTCTGGTAAATGTCTTAGCTGATACTTCTTTACCTGTAGACTTAGATACATATACCTCCCCAGACTGTCTTCTTTTTCTTGCAACATTCTGCTTCCATTTTTCACTTGAAGTAGGCTTATATTTAGCCCCTTTTATTACTCCTTCTTGCAATACACTATTTCTCTCATTAACTTCCATAGTTATTAAGCAATATTCACTTCCACTAATACAATAAAAACGTGTAAAAACACAGTTTACAAAACTAACCTCAATCACTACAAGCTTTCAACAATATTTTTTTATTATTTAACACATCTTCTATGGAAGAAGGGCCCATGACGTCAGCTGCTTCAAACACGAATACCAACATAACCAAACAAGATAACTCATTGAAATTTGGCAGGGGTACACTTGAGAGCATGGAGAATCCATTTTTAGGTTCTCCTGAAAAAGGGCCTATGTCCATAGGCCCTTATTCCAGCTACCGCCTCAAATAATCATTAAAAATAAAGTTCAATTTATTTATACCGTATTGGAATAATAATATTTCATTCAAAATATGTATATATAAATAATAAATATATAGTTTATTTTCTTTTATTGTTATATTGAACATAGGGGCTTATATTGTAATATAGTAGTCTGATTTTTAATGAAAATCAATATATTTATTATAATTTTATTTTTATTTTGAAACAATAATATAGTAACATGAAATAAATTTTAATACAATCATAATTAACTATATCTTACATTTTTATATTTAAGAAAAATATTAAAAACATTATTCGTATGCAAAAACAAAATTTTATTATTAATTTTCTAAACAGTTTATTTAATTTCATTTATATAATTTATTTAATCATAATTATTTAATTCATAAATTGGTACGACCAAAATCAAAATAAGTTTTATTTCATATTGCTTAGAATATTTTTTATTAATCAATAAAAAAATATTATATTTTTGAGAATTAAATAAAAAATTAATCATATTAATTTGTTATTTTACAATCCTTATTAATTAAGATAATTAATATAAAATAGATTAATAATAAAATAAAAAAAATGTAAATATTATTATTAATACTTACGAAAGTAATACGCCACCAATGTGTGCGGTACTCCTTTGTTGAACGTTAGCAGTCCGTGTAGACCCTCTTCGTAAACTCTCCATTGTGGACATTCCCGCTCCCTAATCGCCGTAGCGTTCATGAAGTCCATCTGTTTGATTACATTATCAATTAATTAAATTTATAAATTTACTAAAATAATAATATTTTAAATTAAATTCTTTAAAAAATATTATTAATATTTCTATTTATTATTGGTAACTATGTTGTTTATTATCATTAATAATTATTTACTTATTATTTATATAAGCATTTATATAAGAAATAAAAAAATATTATAAAATATGAAAATTATTAATAATTTATAATACAACATTCTATTTTATATATAACAAATTAAAATTATGTAACAACATCGATTTTATATTTTATAAAATAAGTTGAAAAACCTAAACAATATATTCGAAAATTATACTGTGTATATTGTTATTAAATATTAAAATAGTCAATAATAACATTGGACTCTTGAAAATATTGAGTTTTATAATTAATTTGTAGATAATAATTGCTTATTTTTATTTCAATAATAATTATTATAAATGTAAATAATATTATAAAAAGGAATTATAAAAATCTTCATATATGTCAATCCATTAATAATGATTAAAATTAAAAATGTATTAAAATTTAGTATAAAAATAAATGATCAAAAAAAACTTTATCAATTTTAAAATTGTTAATTAATAACAATTTAAAAATAAAATATAATATAATTTACTTACTAAATAATCTTTCTTATGAATTCCTCCGTCTCTCTGAAAAATTGAGAATAAATAAAAATGCAATGTAAATATTAAAATAAATTCAATGATAATATTATAAATACAATATATTTAATATAACAATTGTTTAAATATAATTTATCAATATTATACTTTATACTAAATTTATTTCAATAATATCAAAGAATAAAATTCAATTGAATATAAACACTAACATTTGTTTTATTAAAAAATATTTATTTTTGTACTAAATCAATTTTATTTTATTTTTACGTGAGGAAGATGAGATTGGTTTATCGAAATTGATCACCATAATATTTATACATTTTGTACTTGTATTGTAATATATTTGTTCATTTTGTGCTTATATGGTAATAAATTTGTGTTGTGTGACGTTACTTGTACTGTATATGTACCAACACGTATTATGCTAATCAAAAAACTATTTGTAAATGCCTGTCAACGAAATTTAGCAATGATTTACAGGAATGTTAGAATCAAAGTTCATACTACTCTTGCCAATATTTATTTTAATAAGCAATGCTCATCACAGCAGCCGCCAATTTGACGATTCCAGCCAATGGGGTCCCGTGATGACAGGCCTATAAATTGAGTTGTTGAACAGCATTGTCCATTCTTTTGTGAATCCGTCTGGTCTGTGGAAGGTAAGCGTGGTTCACCGAAATCGAAAACCATAATATTTGTACATTTTGTACTTGTATTGTAATATATTTGTTCATTTTTTGCTTACGAGTATATTGTAATAAATTTGTGTTGTGTGATGTTTACTTGTACTGTATATGTACCAACACGTATTATGCTAATTAAAAAAATATATTACTAATAAATTGTCAATAAATACACAGTGTATTATTTATTAATAATAATATTTTTACTTACATCTATTGGAAAAGTTTCAACAATGTCCTCCACATTATTGGTAGTTTTGTTGACATCAAAGTCATTTTTCACTGAAAAACCAAACATTATGTAATAATTTGTAATATAAATAATTATAAAAAATTTATTTGAATATTAATTATATTTTAAACATTAACCCTTAAGTAGTCGCGCCTAATTTGATAGCGCGAGTAGTCGCACGGGGGCATAACTGACCCCATATGAAATTGATAGTTAATCTTTGAATGAAACGTGTTTTTATTTTTTATAACCCCCTTCTTTTGAATTATTTTATGATTTCTATACGACATATTGTTTTCTTGTTTTCTTACGTTACATAGAAAACGTTACTGTATCAATAAAAGTTGCTCCAAATAAAAGCACTGGCTTATAGATTTTTTATCTCTGCTGAAAATAATGAAGAAGAATAATAATATTTACTAAGGTTGTGCTTAGTAATGAATAAAACACACATATACGAAAAATGTATTTTATTTTATATTTGAAATGAGGTATAAATGTAAATTATAAAATTCTATTTTTATTCATAATCGTCTATTTGGTAATATTTTACATCAGTGGTACCAAAAACCAAACAATATTTTGATTAGTTGTCAAAGAATGAATCTTGATGTACTTTCTATTCAGAATCGTCTGACAGTAGTACCATAACTGAGCACTGCTCACATACTGTTTTCAAATGTGACAGACACATTGCTGCTTGACACTTTTCGCAACGAAATTTAGTTTTGGCATCCTTGTTTCTAGGGCAAACTGTACAACGTACTCTTGCATTTGGCTCAGCAACTCTGGTTGGAGGAGGATCGACTTTTGCAACCTTGCAGACTGAAGCCCTAAGAGATTTAGGCAATGATGTGTTTGAAGCCCGTTTTTCTATCTGATGTTTGACAAGTGACATCCCCACTTCTTTCAAAAACAATCTCCTTGGAATTTTCCCACCAATGGGTCATTTGTCAGGTAAATTACTTGAGCATTTATACATGCTATATCCAACATTCAGTATAAAAGTACTAAAGGCCACCTCAAACACCTCCTGGAAGTCGAGTAGGTTCCACATTTCTCATCTACTACATCGACTCCAGACTTAGACTGATTGTAGAACGTTATAATCTCGGGTTTTCGTAGATCTCCTGTGTCTGGATCAATTGCAGCGTCATGGTGCATGCTTGAAATGAGGACAACACACTTATTCTTGGCAGAAGCATATGAAACAATCGTCATGTGCTCTTGTAATCCAAAAATACTCGTATATTCATCTCTTTTCATGGAAACCATCTCTGGTGGAAGCTCTGCCTTGTTTTTACGTACTGCTCCTACATACGTAAGTTTTTTTTTTATTAGTTCAGTAACCAATGGTACACTGCTAAACCAATTGTCTGCGGTAATGTTTCTACCAGACCCATGAATGGACTTTGTCAGACGGACGACAATATCAAGAGGTTTGTTTGACTGCTTATAGGGACTGTTATCACGTTGTTGTCCTACGTAAATTTTCATTGCCTTGACATAAAACATTTTTGCACGAGTCAAAGTAAAGATTTTTATTCCAAACTTTGCCGGTTTGTTCTTGATAAACTGACGAAATGAGCAACGCCCTCTAAATGCAACAAGTTGTTCATCTACAGTTGCAAACTCACTGAGAGAATAATTATTATCACAAATCTTATTGAAAATCTCAAAAACCTCCCGAAATGGAGCTAGTTTGTCCAGAACTCTTCTCTCAGCTCGGTCAAGTATGCTGTCGAATCTGATGGTGTGAAGCAAAAACAAAAAGCGCCTCAAACTCATAGTTGAATAAAATATTTCTATACCAAACCCGTCCCGAGCCCAAAGGTCTTGAAGATTTTGATGTCCATCTCGAGTACCACCTGCCAATATTAGAAGACCCAAAAATGATTTCAGTTCAACTTTGTCAGTTGGTAGGCAATCCCTTTTGCGTTTGTAATTTGCATTAATACTATTTATAAAAATATTTGTATTTTCCACGATGATTTCAAGAATTTGGTCATCAATGATCAGGCCAAAACACTCTAAGTTAGTCTTAGCATGTTTTGCTTGATTTATTGGGCCTGGTAGGTGTTTTACTATATTTACTGCCCGAGATCGACTATTTGGACGAACATAAGGGTCTCTCTCATCCAAATAGTTGACTTGTCTTTTCCTATTAAGTCTTCAACAAGGTCAGTAGACCTTTCCCCAGCACCTTGCACCACAGTTTCAATAATATCATCAATAGTATTATTGTACGTTACGTAATCAAATTCATTTGGCTCACCTGCTCCTCTGACTACTGACTCCATAATAGCGTCCAAATTACAAGTGATAACATTTCTGTTGGAATCCTCTTCCTCGTCATCCTCTTCACTACTTGGTGAATAATTTGGGTCTTCATCGGTATCGTCTCCCAACCCTATGCTAAAGTCAGAGTTTGTATCGTGTTCACTCTCACTCACATGGTCGCTTTCATCGTGATCAGAATGTTGGGTTTCATCGACTAAATCATCGTTGGCCTCAGATGACGGTTCTTCCAACAAATAGCATCGAATTCTTTCTTCTCACTTCTCACGGGACTCCATTTATGTATTTTTAATTTTATAACCAAAAATTACGGTTGAAAAAGTATACTTCAAATTACTACTACTACATATATACACACAATACTATATATACACGCAAAATAAGACTGTTTCACAACACAAAATTTAAGTCACACAACCAGTCGCGTGGGGTATGACCGACCCCAGCAATAGAAATAAAATAAATACACGAGTAGTCGCGCGGGGGCCTCACTGACCCCTAAACTATACTATACTGTACTTCAACGTGGCGAGCGGCAGACTACAGGAATTTGTGTGTCACACACCTTCTGAGAGGTACTGAGTTGCTTAGCAGGCTGGCCAACCCACAACTAGTGATAGAGCGTAATATACCTACAAGGGGTCAACTAAACCCCCGCGCGACTACTTAAGGGTTCAATTGTATGTATACATACAGGGTGTCCCATAAGTAAAGTGCCAAACTCTGGGAGAAGGTTATATGGGTCAAAATAAAGAGAAAAAGAAGAATCATTTTTTTTCCAAAAACGCTTTGTTTACCAGATATCCGCCATTTTGAATTTTTTACAAAATAATTTTTATCTTTAAATTTTTCCAACCGATCTTTATAAAACTCGGTAAGTATGTTAAAATAACAGAGACCTACTGTAGAAAAAAAAATTCAACTTTGTCCAATTTAAAATATCAAAATGGCGGCCATTTTAAACTTTTAAACCAAAATGGCGGAAAAACGGTAAAGAATACAAAAATTCACTATGAACAATTGTTTTTAGACAATTTTATTTCTAATCTGTCAACACCAAAAACATGACAATCGGACAAAAAATAACAGAGATACATTGAAACCATTTGTTGAGTGACAACACATCATGGTATTAAAAAAAATGAGAAAACTAATTAAACACAAAATAAAATCTTAACACAAGATAGCTTTTTAAAAGTTATCAATTACAACAAATGTTCCATGTGCCCTCCATTCATTTCTATGACACAATTCAACCGCTTTGTCATGGACACCCTCATTCTTTCAAATACCCCAGGCTTTTGTCTTATCACCTCGCTACCTGCTACAATTCGTTCCCTTAAATCCTCAATATTGTCAACAGGGGTATGGTACACAAAAGATTTTCAATAGCCCCATACAAAAAAATCCAGGGGATTAATGTCAGGAGACCTGGCAGGCCATGGGATGGGCCCCCCGCCCTATCCATTTGTTTCCAAACACTTGATTTAAATGTCGCCTTACATCCAATGAAAAGTGTGGTGGTGCACCGTCTTGCATAAACCACATATTGTTTCTCAAATAAAGGGGTAAGTTTTCAAGCAGTTCGGGAAGATCTTGTGTTAAAAAATTTAAGTAAGACACACCATTAAGTCGGTTGGGTAAAAACAATGGCCCTATGAGATTGTCCCCAACAATGCATATCCAAACATTGAGAGAAAAGCGCACTTGATGCCTTCTTTGTGATATTTCATGAGGGTTTTATCGGCCCAGGAGTGATTATTATGATAATTAAAAATACCTTCTCTAGAGAACCCAGCCTCATTGGTAAATAAAATGTTGGAGAGAAACAGAGGAAGTAATGCGATCTGTTGCAAGAACCATTGACATATGTTAATACAGGGTGGAAAGTCCCTATCAGTTAGGCATTGCACCCTTTGGATATGGTAAGGATACAACTGCTGATTATGTAGAATCCGCCACACTGAACTTTTTGTAATACCATGTTCAAGCGATATTCTTCTAACACTAGTACTTGGGTCTTCTTCCACGGCCGTCAAAACTATTTCTTGATTATTTAATGTCTGTACAGAAACAGCCCGTCCAGTCTTCTCAGTAAATTTTAGTGTTCCTCGTTCCCTCAAATTCCTGTGCACATTTACAAACACTTTCCTACATGGAATTCGTCGGTTGGGAAACCTTTCTGCGTAAAGGCGGCATGCCTCACGCGAATTCCCATTAGCTAAGCCATAAATAAAATGAATATCAGTTAGCTCAAGATAAGAATAACTATGGTTCGGCATTTGAACAAACAGAATTTCAACCTAACCTTATCACATTAATGACATTTGAAGTAAACAAAACAATAATAACAACAATGCAACAATACAACTCAACAACCACATGTTTTTTCATCAGTTTATTTTAATCAGCTGATCAGCTGATTGGGGCTATTTACAACAAATGGATTTGTTGCTACCTCTTAACACACATTTCAATGTATCTCGGTTATTTTTTGTCCGATTGTCATGTTTTTGGTGTTGACAGATTAGAAATAAAATTGTCTAAAAACAATTGTTCATAGTGAATTTTTGTATTCTTTACCGTTTTTCCACCATTTTGGTTTAAAAGTTTAAAATGGCCGCCATTTGAATTTTTAAACTGGACAAATTTGATTTTTTTTCTACAGTAGGTCTCTGTTATTTTAACATACTTACCGAGTTTTATAAAGATCGGTTGGAAAAATTTAAAGATAAAAATTATTTTGTAAAAAATTCAAAATGGCGGATATCTGGTAAACAAAGCGTTTTTGGAAAAAAAATGATTCTTCTTTTTCTCTTTATTTTGACCCATATAACCTTCTCCCAGAGTTTGGCACTTTACTTATGGGACACCCTGTATAATATGTTTTATATTGTAGTAATTGAAAAAATGTTATTAGTACAAAATCTGTTTAAACAATTATTAATATTAGTAGAATTTAAATGTTGAATTACATAATTTTAATTATGTATTCGTAAAATTATTATTTAAAAAAAATTTATAAAAAAATATTAATTATAACATTTTTTAAATTTTAATATTTTATTTACATTTATTATTATATGATTATTTATAATAACAATTAACTAATAGGTTTATAAAATGATTATTAATTTCACATTAAAATAATAATAGTGGAAAAATAAAATATAAATATAATTAATATATTCATAATTGTTTAAAATTTGAAAAAGTTTTAAATATTTTTTTAGCAATCCAAAAAACTAATTGAAATTATCTTATAAATGATTTTGGACATCTTAATACTTAAATGTAATAATACTATTTAACAATTTATTAAGCCATTTATTTTATACTTTTACCATCAATTTACACGCTTCATAATCATTTTCAAATTCATACGAATGAAACATGCATTTATAATTTAAACAAATATCAAATGAAATTTCCTAATTAACTGAAGTAAATTAAAAATAAATAAATAATCACATATCAAAAAAGAAAGATATTTTCTTTATTATTAATTAAAAAAATAAATAAAATTATTATACTTACCAAAATAATAAATAATGATTGTATGAGGAACTATCCAGTCTTTTTGGAATAGTTCCTCCAAGTCTTCAGTATATGGCCTCCACAAATCATCATTCCTCTCGTGGAATGAAGCGGCTCTTAGTAGATCAATCTGTTTAAAAATTAATGTTAGTTAAAAAGTATAAAATACATTTAAAAAAATAATAATAATTATAATTTTTCAATTTGTTGTGGAATATATTATTACTGTTAAACACATTAGACCATTTATTTAAAAACAATATTGTCACATGTTGGTGGTTATATGTAAACTATTTGTGGGAATTTAAGAGAAATTTTTTATTTAGTTATGTTTATTCAAAGTTTATTAATGTATGATTATTTATTAATTGTATGATTATTTAATGAACCTATTAGACTATCTTAAAAACACATACTATCACATTGTGATGAGTATATGTATAATTATTGCAGGAATTTAAATTAAATTTGTAAATAAACTTATAAAATTATCAAATAAATAACGTACTTATATTTATTGATTGTACAATATTATAAACAAATTATTAGACTATTTTATGAAACTTTATTATATCATGGTGGTGGGTTATATGTAAAATTATTTTAGGAATTTAATTGAAATATTTACTTTAACATATGATTTTGACATTTATACATGTCCAATATTTATTGACTATAAAACTAACTGGTTAAATTATTAAAATAGTATACAAAACAATATGGTACCATGTTTGTAGTTATTTATCTAAAGATTGTGGGAATTTAAA
Organism: Stictocephala bisonia; assembly: GCA_035578905.1. NCBI lineage: Eukaryota > Metazoa > Arthropoda > Insecta > Hemiptera > Membracidae > Stictocephala > Stictocephala bisonia. The sequence continues at coordinate 234,235 of JAQJVL010000973.1, read as the reverse complement.
TGAAATTATAATACTTACATACAACTTTGACAGTTATAAATTCTTCAAATATATTGATGATGTAATTTTGTAATCAAGTTAAAACATTATTTTATAAAACAATATATTCTCATGTTGGTAGTAATATGTATAATAATTGTGGGAATTTAATTGAACATTTTAAATTTACATATGATATTGACATTTCTAAAATGAAATTATTACTGATTATACAATTCAATACTAAACGTATTCGATTGTTTTTTAAAACCATATTAACACAATAACTTGATTTGTAATATATATAATTAACCCTTTGAACCCCGGAGTATGAAATATTTTTTTTTTACATTACAGTTTTTATTATTGCATGGACTTGCGAGAAATACCGGGAGATTTTTAACGTTTTTGCAGTATTTTATATAAAAATATATATACATATTATTATTTGGAGTACAGTTCTCATTATGGTGTCAAAATTCAACTAATGAAATGATCTACAAAAGAAAATAATTTTATTTATATTTGTTGTTTATTTTTATTTTATTTTTTACTTATTTTGTAACCATAACAATGAAAATAAAAAAAATAAAAATTTTTCACATTATTTATAAAAAAATCAAAAAACTATTTTACGGTGGGACACCACTTATTTCCACTACATTTCAAATTCAAAAATCTTTATTTATTGAAAAAGGTTTACATAATTTTGTCTACATGATTTTGTTGTATACATACATACATAATTTTCTTAATTTGACCATACAAAATAAAACAAAGAAACCACTAACAATCTATCTTCAGCCTCATAGGTAGAGTTACAAACAGTAAATTATGTTGAAAGTACAAATTTACAGTAGCCATTAAATTAAATAATGAAGTACAAACGAAGCTGACCTAGCTATAAAATTAATATATTAATAAATTTAATAATTTCCCTATTTCTTGAGTGCCTTTTTCAATAAACCTCCCAGGCATAGCCTGATTGGAGTTAACACATTTAGTTTATTTACAAACATAATAGCGACTCAAACAGTGCCTACTTAGGTATTTTACAAAAAAAATAGAAATATTAATGAAACATACAAATTAAATAAACCGTAGTGCCATAGAACTGTGAAAATAGTAAATCAAGAGGCCTGACGATACCAAGGTAAGGTAAGACACAGCTGTTCCTCCTCAACCCCTAGCGGTGAGTGGGAGAACCAACAGCTGTTTGTGGCGTGTCCTTGAACTTGTAAACACATGAAAAGTAAACAGACGCTTGACAATTGATTATTACAGTAGTTGGTTTGTGATTGACTGATCAGTTTGATCATTGAGTTTAAAGGTTTGATTTAACATTACAGGCTTATTTTGGTTATTACCATGGCATCGCCAGTTAATAATACAAGAGTAATAAAATAGTTACAAAACGTAAATGAATTTACAGTGATTAAAGTGTGCGTTACAATGTGAAAAGTTAACAGTGAAAGTGTGTCTAAGAAAAATACATTATGGGAATTCTACCACCAGGTAACAATAAAACATAACTCAGCAATTTTCATATTAATACGTATACAATAATGCTACATAGAATATACATTAACTTCATTGAATGTGCAAACTGGGATTAAGACATTATAGTATAAAACATTCCTTCAACATTATCTAGTGAAAAAAGCAATTCTTTTAGTTGTTTAAGAAACTTGATTTGGTTAGGTTCTAATTTTAAAGTGTTTGGCAACAAATTGAACATTCTAGGAGCTAAAAAATAAGTTGTTTTGGTGTAAAACGTATTGTTTGGTCGAGGTACAATAAAATTATCTGCATTCCTTAGTCACCGTTTATCTAGATAAAGGCGAGTATCTATAATGTGTCTTTGAGTATGTCAGATACACTCGCCACCCTTACACGTACAGTGATATTGACCCACCCGCCCACCCTTACACGTGCATTGGTATTGACCCACCCGCCCACCCTTACTCGTACATTGGTATTGACCCACCCACCCTCCCATACATGTACATTGGTATTGACCCACCCGCCCACCCTTACACGTACAGAGATATTGACCCACCCGCCCACCCTTACACGTACATTGGTATTGACCCACCCGCCCACCCTTACACGTACAGTGTAATGGTATAATATGTCCTATAGTCCATCTGATCCTGCCCTCCTCTACTTTTAACATAAAAGATTTTTAGAACTTTAAAAACAAACATGGACCTGAGAGGCAGTATTTTAAGACTATTAAAAATTGGTTTGGACGGAGCAAATCTATTGTGATTGGAAATCAATCTAACAACATGTTTTTGGAGTAAAAAATTGATTTAGTTTTTGTTATGTAAGTTCCTCCCCAGCAATTAATCCCAAAATCTATTTTGCTATGCACTAAAGAGAAGTAAAGAAGTCTCATTACATCTTGATTACACATTTTCTTCAAAAAGTAAAATATTCTTAGGGTGTTTTGCTAATTTTTGCTTCAGAACTGTTATGTGCTTCTTCCAATTCAATTCATTGTCAAGATATACACCTAGGTACTTGATGTGCTTTTCCTGTTTAATTATTTGACAGAACTGTTCGCACTCCGTTTCATTGCATAAGCATGAAAGACATTTATATACCATTTTTCTCTCTAGATCATGGCTTTGTCTCAGACCAAAATTAGTGTAATTTGTTTTACTAGTGCTTAGTACCATGCTATTTGTTTTAAACCACCATCTTAATGCATTTAGATCAGAGTTCATCATGCAGCCTATTTCTTTATATGTATCTGCCACGTAACACAGTGCTGTATCGTCGGCAAACGATGTAACCTGTCCTTGTAGTTAGCTTCACATAATATATATAGGTAAAAACAGAAATATATATAGGTAATTCTTTCATAAAACATGTATATCTAATTATGGTATGTGCTGCAATGAAGCGGATTACATTAAAACGACATTAATAAAATTTGAAACCTAAATATTTTAGTAAAATCAATATAATATTATTTGATAATGTACAATTATGTATTTAAATTAATTGTGATCAATATTATATTGAATAAATCATAATAATGTTAAATTTAAATTCCAACTTCCAAAGACATAATACATGTTTGAATATACAACCATGCAACATTTTTAAATATAAGTTTTTGAAAAATAAATAATAAATTAGAAGTTTTAATGTTGTTCAACGCATAATTAAAAGATTATTAAAGACTAATAGTTCATTGTTTCTATCTGAAATTATAAAATACCGGTAATAAAGTGAAAATATAATGATTACTTACGTTGAACTTTGGCATCTTGTTTGAAGACATTTTACAAATGGCTGGTTTCACTTTCAAAATATTAAATTGAAAATAAAACATATGTTCCAGCGGCACATATTGAACAAACCGTTTCATATTACTGTAATACATAGAGTATTAACCCTTGGGAAGTCGCGCACCCAATAGTAACATGAGGCGTCGCGTCGCGGTATTTTCTACCGCACTTGCGCTGTATGTTTCATCCTATGTTTTTTATTTGTTTTTTATTTTTTATATATGTTTATTTGAAAATTAATATAAGTTACAAACATTAAGGACATCTGACATTTGTTTACAATGCTCCAAACTAACAATACAACATTTTAGTAAGGTTGTATGTAACTTAAAAAACACATTGGTAATCAAATACTAAAATAAAAAAAGTATGAGCACAAATATTTTTAATGTTAATACATTTAAATAAGTAGTTACATAAAAAATAAACAGTTTCTAGAGTATCAAGCCACATTCCTCTCTACATTTCTTCATCATCGGTTGTTTCACGTTGTTCTGCTCGACCATTACTAGTGCAGTCATGACATGAAAATACTGTATCGATGGCTTAGTATGAAAACCTCGTATGACACAAAATACCAATTTTACAGGAGACACAAAAAACTGATTTTTTCAAATGTTTTTCATGAAGAGTTTGTAATTTTTTTACATGTTTTTGATTTGGACTAATAAACATCATTATAGAACAGATTTTTATTTCCCTTGCTTATGGTAATATATTTATGGGACATACGAGGTTTTCCTTCTTAACTTTGTTGATATACGTGGTTTTCATGGGTTTGTTCATTGATATACGTGTTTTTCATAATACAAGACCTTGTAATTTACATGGTTTTCTCACATAAGAAGCTGATGCATATTAATATGCGGTTATTAGCCATTACACTATAAAATTTTAATTTAATATTCCAGAGTAGGGTGTATTTGCTAATTAAAATTTGAGTTGGCTAGTTCTTTTTCATTTTTTTTTAGGTTTCACAAAAATTACCTGTTCTACCGTGATAACTTGACTAGAACTGGCGTAAACATCGTTGATACACATTTTATATTGCAATACTCCAAGAGGTTTATTGTAGGTGTAATAAATGAGTTTAGGTGAAGTATAAATGATTACTGTTTATTATAAAATTAAAGTTAAACTAATTTTCAATTACAGTTACAATATAAACACCAAAACAGTCCATTGCTATTGAAATATAACATAAATGAAGGTTGCTGTTCTTATCCTATGCCCTAGTTCCTTATTGTATTAAGAATGCAGGAGCACTCGTTCGGTAAGCAAAGTTTCCTCGCAGATTTTGACTTGAAGTGTGGAAGCCTGTCATAATAGGGATGCACGTCTCTTGGTAGAACTGACTTCAATTCCTGCAGGTGCCTAAATTTGGTTGAATCTATCGGGATCCTTGTACTATGCAGAGGTGGAACCAGAACCTCCCTCTTTGACCTCTTAACGTCTCTGGGAAGCTCCATGAAGTCTGTAGAGTCTATTTTCAGTTTCACCTGAAGTGACCAGTCAGGTTTGTACTGAATGCATCTCAAATCAGTCACTACCGGATCTCCTTTCTTTACTCCTGGTCTGATGGATTTGAAAAAGTCCAGGGCGCTAAACTTTTTAAAGAAGTCATGGTATAGGTACTGTACCTTGTATGGTTTAGGATTCAGTCTTGCTGTTCGACAAGCATCTTCATAGGCTGAAGGGGAGTAAACCTCCCTGTTCCTCAACTTTCTCTCTATGGTAGCATGCATGGAGTCACACTCCATTTGAGTGTGACCCTTCTCAAGAAACTTTTGGGTAATTTGAATTCCCGTTTCTTCCGAAGCCAACAAGAGAGCATTAGCTATTATGGAGTTTCTGTTTTGGTATGTGCAACCGTCACTGTAAAATATGATATGATCGTAGGCGTTTTTGTCAATTTGTGTTGTAATAAAGTCGTACAGAATGCTTGCGAATTCGTCTGCATTCAGACCACCTTCTGACTCGTCCCAAAGGTAGCAGTAGCCATCCAAAGTGTTTAGATTGAGTATTGTGAAGTTATGCACCTTCAACTTAGTCCTGTAGTACAAGGCTGAGGCTTTCAGGTCTGGGCTAAGTAACACAGCTTGCATATCCATAGTAAATACAGCGGTTTTGCTTTCGGGTTTGTCAGCACTGGTTTTGTCCTTTTCTTTTTCTTTTCTTGCCGACTCTTTGCGGTCAACATGAGCTTTGTATGATTGTTCACTTAAATTGCCAACATTATGTGCACAACAAATATCACACTGATCTTTCTTTGGTTGGAACAAGCTCAAGTTGCTCTCCTCAAAGACTTCATAAAATAAACAAATTGATGCTTTGAGGTTTCCTTTATCTTGCGAGTCGCAAAAACTTTCATATAAACGGTACAATTCCGCTTTTGATTGCCATTTAGGCTCCAAGTATAACTTGGAACTATCTCGTCGACAATAGTGGGACTCAAGTTTTGGTAATGACTCGAAAAATGATTTTACTAAAATCTTTTTAGCTTTCTCATTTTCGATCTTCCTTGTATTGATTGTTTTTCCTTGGTCTTGCTCTTTATTCGTCATAACTTCATCTTCATTATCAACCGAACATTGCGCATTGCTGTTTCTTACCCAGTTTAAAACTGCCCATTCCCCGATGGATAAAGTCTGGAGGAACATTTTTTTACAAACTCTTACTTTACCCTTCATATTTTCGATATCAAGATAGTAAAACAAAGATTGCTTTCTCCTGGATGTAGTATTCTCTTCTTTCCTTCTTAATACAGATTTTCTTTGAACTAAACCTTGTACAAAAATTTTCTTTTCTCCACGAGTCAAAGACCAAAACTTTTCAAAGATTTTTATTCTATCATTGTCTGAAATCGTACTGCACTTAAATTGTGTCTTAGGAGTGTTTTTGCATAAACAACGAGCTTTTATTCGTTTTGCCCCTTTTTTAACATCAAAAACAGTTTTCCCTTCTTCATTTTTCCTCCTACCAAAATATTCTTCTCCCTTTGTCCTTTTAATTTTGTTCTTCCGTTGTTCCCAACCATCTTTCATAGCCCTTCTTCGTCGATTTCTTTTTCTTTTGGGTTTTATTTCTTTACTTTGATTTAATACAGTTTCATTTGCCTGAGTTTGAGCTTCATGTTCTCCGTCATTGTCAGATGAACTACTTTCCTCTACATCATTATCTGGGAGATAATCAATGTCATTTTCTTTGTCTTTAATCTCATTCTCAAAATTGTTATCTACCTGAAAGTTCTCAGCGTCATTCTCAATTTCAACTTCGCCTCCAATATTTCCAATGTCAAACTCCATGGCAACAACTTCAATATTGTTTTGCTGTACATTTTCCTCAATCATGTTATCAAATTGAACCTCAGGGCCTAGTTGACTGTTTAAGACATTGTCGTTACTTGTTTCACTAAACAAATCGTCAAGATCAAAACTCCTATCCATTGCCTGTACATCTTTTTCCTCGCATTCGATGAACTCTATGAGGATATTGTCGTATGGTGCTATATTCCCAATCTCAGTGGTTTCATTTAAAAACTTATCTTCACCTGGAAAAATTCAAATAATTAGGCATTTAATTACTTGTAGGTACTTTAAGTTGTTAAGGTGCCTATAAGCTACTGTAAAGTATAAGATCAAAATGTGTTTGGTAATACGCCATTAAGATTGAATTTAAAGTGTACATGACATTATATTTTAATAATGTTTGTAGTACATTTTAAAATCCCTGTGGTTTTTTATAAGTCTACCCACCTTCACATATTAAACCGTGACCGTCCCTCACATGGTTTAGATTTGGTTCCATGTTCCATGTTCCAGCGGATTTGTTGATTGCGCCCATGCGCTTTGATCACCTGTAAAAAGTGAAATGTGTTCTATGTTAGTTGGGCTAAAATGTGATTACTTAATGAGTTAAACATTTTATTAAACGGAAGCCAGAGAAACTTGCGAATTTTACTAGCACTATCGAAGAAGTAAACATTTCAAGTTGGTTAAAAAGTAATTTTGTGGTACAAAATTTCAGTCATTGTTAATAACTGACTATTTCATCGGAATTCATTAACAGTTTATCTACCTTCATTTGAAATACTGCCTGTCGTGGTGGGTGAAGATTCCAATTTGGTAGCCTGCGGGTTTACCAAACAATCTCCTACAAAATAGAAAAATTAACAGTGTGCGAAAAAAGCCATATTGATCGATAAAAATGAACATTCCGATTGAACATGTTTATACCACAAAACAATCAAGGTTATTTATAGTTGTATACTAGTCTTACAACAATTTTATTTGTTCTTTCATTACATGAAAACTTCATCAGGTCATCTGCCTAGTACAACCAGTAAAATGTTATTACCTTTAACTGAAACTGTGTCAGGAAGGATGAGTTTAGGACCATTTTGAGATTGTTAACGGCTAATTCCACGATTCTGTGCATAGACGTGGTCCGTTTCCCCTTTAAGGGCAAGCTTGACTAACAAGTTTCCTCTTGACATCTCAGATTGAATCTCCTGGAACCAAAACCATGGTTAAGAGCACTTTCATAGGTAGCCTATTCTGTGTTATTAATAGAATGGGCCAATAATTTGATTAATCAGCAACTAGTCTAGATTATTAGGGTATTTCGTAAGACAGTGGTCATTTTCATAGTGCCACTACGATTTATTTGTTGTACCTTACGTGCTTTGAAACACTCGTAAATCTAGTGTTAGTTGAGCTATTACATGGTAGCCTAAATATGAAAACCACGTATATCTTTCATACGAGGTTTTCACGGTTATGTGCATTTGATTTTACGTGCTTTTCACTTTTAATAGCCTAGATTATACTTCACAATACTGGAATACCAGACTAAAATAGTGTATTTAATTGATAGTGTAACATAATACTTGCCTCACTACATTCGGAGTTACACACACAACATGATTAGAAGTCGCAGAATACAAAATAGACACTTAAAAAATGCAATCAATATTCCCTGGATGTACAAGGTCTTCACACTAAATCTTGGGAGCAGTCGATATACGTGGTTCTTTTGTTTGTTTGTAGGGAGCAGCACGATGCAGAAAGATTTTTTTTAACATATGTTTAGTATAATATACAAGGTTTTCCAACTAAAACCACCAAAATGTCATTTTTGGTAAAATTTGGAAATACGAGGTTTTCATACTAAGCCATCGGTATGCTCTCTACATATTGGAGCCAAACATGAAGCACACGCTGTCTTCGTCTTCCGATTATTCTTCCTGTCACAGTAGAAACATCTCCCTGTGGTTGCATCTTTCTGCACTTTTTCTTTTACCTTGGGTCCAAGGAGTTCGTCAAGTTTTCGTTTGATACTTCGTTTTCGTTTGATACTTCGAGGGGTGCTTTCAATAGTCTGCCGATACTGGAGATGATCTATGCACAACTGTCGTGAAAGCAATTTCAAAAAAGTCTGTCGATTCTGCTCAAGTTTATTTCGCAAAATAATAAAACTGTTGATGCCTCCAACGTTTAGGATGCTGTAGAACAACGTCAGAGGCTACCTTCGAGAATTACGGGACACCGAGTAGGCAGATTTCAACTTGTCCACAACATCCACTCCTCCCTTTGTCAGATTGTAGAAAGTCAACATTTCTGGTTTGTTAGCTTCACCACTTGCTTCGTCTATGGCGTCATCGTCATGCAAGGTAGAGAGAAGTAAAACAACTTTGTTTTTCTTTTTTGGTACGTAAGAAAGTAAAGTTGATGAGTTAACAAAACCAAACATGCTACTGCATACTGGTCTTCCCTTTGTTTGAACAAATTCCGGAGGTATCTCCACCTTGTTCTTTCGCAATGTTCCGACCATTGTCAATTTGTGGTTTGCTAGGAGACTGTTTGCCAAAGGTATTGATGTGTACCAATTGTCCATGGTAACATTTCGTCCAGTTTGGGATATGGGTATTATGAGTCTTTCTGCCACATCTTGGCCGGAGTTGCTTACTCTAAATGGGCCAGCAGGCCGTTTCCCTGAGTATACTTCCAAATTTCCAGTATAATATGTCCTGGCGTCACAAAGGGCGAAGATTTTCAGACCATACTTGGCTGGCTTATTTGAAATATATTGCCGAAATTGACATCTCCCACGAAATGCATCCAACATTTCGTCTATCGTAACGTACTCGCTCAACGACCTCTCTAAATCCAGCGATGTTGTCATTTAGTATCCGCTCTTGACGAGTCCTGTAGTCATCAAAACGTAAAGCTGACAATAAAAACTTAAACTTGCGTTCAGACATGCTTGTTCGAAAAAGTTCAACTCCTGTTCCATCTTTTGAGTAGAGATCCCTCAAATTTGTATGTGACGACTTTAGAACCCCAGCCAGGTATAGAAGCCCTATTACAGCTTTTATTTCTGTCCTGTTAGTTTCAGCTGCGTCACGGATTCTTTTATAGTTTCCTTGTTTTTTTACAATCCATAAATTGGTGTATTCTACTATTTTATCCATCAATGTATCAGGGAAGAAAAGCTCCCATGACTCAATAGGGCTAGAAACCGTTTTAGCTTCACGCAAAGGGCCTGGAACGTGAGTGATAATATTGTGGCGCCTTGTTTTTTTACAATATGCAGTTGGGTGCATATTCCATTTAGTATACTGGTCTTTTCCAGTGTACTGTAGCAAAGGCAGGGATCGACTGGGCAGAGAATGTTCAGTACTAAGAACAAGATCCTCTAAATCACTTTCACTTTCAGGACTGGCGGTCTGTTCACTTTCACTCCCATGCTCACTAATTTCAATGTTATCTTCCTCCTCATCCTCCTCTTGAGAAATTATTTCCAAACCTTCCTCTTCATTATCTTCGTCAACTTCTTCAAACAGTCTTCTGCAAACTTCATTTTGCCCTCTTTCAATCTGATTGTTTCTAGATTCTTCTTTTTCAACGCTGTCTAATAAATTATTAATCCTTACTATCTCTCGTGGATCCGTTATGTACATAAGTTACTAAAATAAACTAAACTAAAGCAATAACTGGTGTAATAAATTGGTAAAGGACACTTATACTAAAAAACAGAAGTAAAATAGAGTCGCGCATACGGTCGAAAGCACCGCAGAAGTACAAAACACTCCCTGCAACAGATAAAGTGCAACTGATGTCGGGGCAATGGGCAGGGCATGTCTGCTAGTAGGTAGGGGGAAATAGGTGTGGCGCCAAACTGGTCGGACGGCCAGGCCTGCCACACGCAAACAAATAATATCCCTGCGGTGCTTTCGACCATAGCGTGACTCCTGGAGGGTTAATTCATCGTAAACATGTGATAATAATAATTTAAGTTGTATATATAGTTATTACACATAATAAAGTTACATTTCAATTATAAATTAAGTACGATAAACTATATCATAGTGCAATATTCTATCATATAGTTGGTTATATGTACATAAATTGCGGGAATTGAAAAGTATACTTATTACTTAAGATTTTTATTTTATATTACTTAAGATTTTATATTACTTAAGATTTTTTGAATTTTAATGTACAATTATTTATTGATTGTACAATTCTTTAATAAACCTAATAGACTGTCTTATAAAATTATGTTATCTTACAGTACAATAGTTATATGTATAATTATTTTGAGAATTTAAATGAAATTTTTACGTTTACAAATGATTTTGAATTTTATAACAACACTATTCATTGAATATAAAATTAGGTAATAAACTTGACATAATATTCTCTAACACAATACTGTACCCTTTTGTTGATTATAAATAAAATAATTTGAGGGAATTTAACCCTTTGGAGGCCAGCGTCGAGTGCGCGAGTATTACCCAAAAAAGCCAAGGCCTGAAGTACTGTTTTTGCATGTTATCAGTTAAAGCACCATAATAACTTTTTTGTTTATCAACCAAAATTTATGATTTTGATTTTGTTTTTTAGCTAACAAAATTGAACTCAATTGTTTTGTAAAAACATTGTATATAATTTAAAAAATAATATTTAAAAAATACAAAAGAATCTGATTTCTTTTTTTAAATTTTTGTTTTTTTCACTTTGACAAGTAAAGATGGGATGATGAAAAAATATTTTTACGGTGGGAAACATTTTTATTTCATTATTTACATATATTTGAATGCACACACAAAAATCAAAATAATTTATGAAAAAACAAATTATTACTGTACTTTTGAAAAAAAATTGTAAATTGGACTAAATTTTTAATTTGAAACAATATTGTATATTTATTTTTTTTTACTGAAATATTTACTTTATTGGTTATAAATGATAAAAACTAATATAAACTTCAATGCCTCACTTAGAACTAACTACAAAAAATCAAAACTACAATATGTTATATAGTATAAGTAGCATATATAATACAAAAAACACATTAGTTATCTAGCACGTAATGCTTAGGAAGGCACAAAGAGTGTACACCCTTATTACACTTTTTGCAAACAAAAGTTGACTTCTTTCGCTTCCCTCCTTGGCTTGTGCTAGCTTTGCTACAAACAACACAATTTCTTTCCATTTTGCGGGGGAGTTTTTGTAGAGGTTTATCACCGATGGCCGCTCTCTGCACTGGGAGCGCCGCTTGGTCACCAAGCCACTCAGCTGCAAGACCGTCAACAATAGACACAGTAAACTGAACTCTAGACATGGGCTTGTCAGTATTCTCTTTGTATAATACGTACAGGTTTAGAATCATTCTACCAATTATATGAAAAGTGACCTTTTTCCAGTACTTCAATGTACTACGTTCATCCAGGTAGCAATAAAGCATCTGATCAGATGAGTCAACGCCACCCATGTAAGAATTGTAGTTGCAAATAACTGATGGTCTATTTGTTATAAAAACTTTGTTCCCCCTATTTTTAGACTTACGTTCACTTTTTGCTTCAGCCTTTGTAGAAAGCAGAACAACTTGTTTTTTTTGGCTCTTCTTTAGGCGGCTACCAAGCATTAGCATGTATTCTTTTCTACAGTACTTGTTATCCCCAACATTTAAAATTTGTTTCATTTTTGTTGGTATGCCTTTTCTATTCAGGCGTAATGTACCAGTCATGTGAGTGAGTTTTGAATACAACTCTCTAGCGAGAGGAATTGAAGTAAAAAAAATTGTCAATGAAAGCCTTTATTCAAAAGATTAGGTACCCATTTGTAACAATGTCATAACAACAGTATGGCCTAGCCCTTTCTCTTTCTCGTTATTTTCGCTACCTTTAGCTCCCTTGTAGCAAAAAAGCTGTAGGCATTAATTAGATACACTATTGCAAAGAAGCCACAATTTTATACCCCATTTATAGTGGTGTTTTTTTGGCATATATTGTAATAATTGCGTGTGAGTTTTTGTGCTCACCAAGCTCTCGTCAATTGATATCTGTTCATGTGGTGTATAATAACGCTTGAAAACCTTATTTGCGTGGTCAATAATTGGGGCAAATCTACTGCATGGGTCATAGCCAGGTTGTTTTGGTTTAGGTAAGTTACGTACATCGACCATATGAAAAAATCGTAAAATTACCTCAAAACGATTCCATGCAAACATTTTGCCAAACCATGGAATATGCTGTGAGTCATTTTTTGACCAATACATGTCAATTGCTGGTTTTCTGTTCAGCCCCATATTTATAAGTACTGCCAGAAATCCTTTTATTTCCACAAAACTGACCGGCCTCCAAAGTCGAGATCTAGCTTGGTCTGGTTGTAGTCAATAATTATATCAGGTTTACCTGTTTCATTATCAATCACTTTTGTGTGGTGCATTGTAGACAATAATATACACCTTTGTTTTTTTTAGTCACATAAGAAACTAGTGTTTTATCATCTTGAAATCCGTACATTGAAGTGCCCACATCTTTAGCCTTATTGGGCAAAAATGAAGGAGTTATAGCAGCCTTATTTTTTTTAAAGTTCCAATTAGTGTTAACCTTTTACTCAGTAGGTAATCAGCTAGTGGGACACTTGTATACCAATTGTCGGTAGTTACATTTCTATTGGTATTCTCAATGGGTTTTACAAGTCGTTTGATGACATCTATAGCACTGTTTGAGGTTTCGTAAGGACCCTGTGGTTATTTTCCGCAATACACCTCAAAGTTGTGACAATAAAACGTTTTGGCGTCGCAAAGAGCAAACATTTTCAAGCCGTACTTGGCCGGTTTGTTAGGTATATCAAACCGTTAGGTAACCTCAAAGATTTTTAATACTAAATCAATGGATAATTTGTAAGATACAGTAATTTTAATACTGGACAAATGAACACCTACCTCTGAAACGATGCAGCATCTTATCTATTGTTACAAATTTAGATGTACTGTAATTATCAATGCAGTATTTTACAAACAAATCAACAACATCTAATGGGAGCTAGTTTGTCAAATTTCTTGTGGTCATCTCTTGTGGTTTTATCGTCAAACCTCATACAATTTAGTAAAAATAAAAAATGTTTGTAACTCATAGCTGCTCGTATAATTGGTATTCCTGTCCCATCCTTAGCCCATAGTTCTCTAACGTTAGCTTGACCACTCTTTCTAGTACCAATCGGATACAAAACTCCAAATAATGCCATAATCTCAGTTCTGTTAGACTGTAAGCAATCTCGTTCCCTAGCAAATTTATGTGAGATAGTAAGTATATGTTTATTAGTACAATCTAAAATTTCATCTATCATTTCAAGACTTATCATAGATAAAAATGCATCGATCTCATTACTCACATTCCTCGCACGTGGTTTTGGTCCTGGAAGTTTTTTCACAATGTTTGTTCTTCTTTTTTTGCTAGAAGCAAGAATGTCGAATAAACACCATATTGTCTCACCATCTTTACCCAGAACAAACTCGTCATCATCACAAATTTCTAAGTCACTTTCATCATTTACCTCAAGTTCACTGTCATCCGAAATATGATTATGTTCAATTTGTTCACCACTACAATCTGTCATAAACCCATCTATATCATCATCTTCAGAACTATTTTGCAGAATATGATCTATTTCACTCGTTCTCAGTACATCACACATAGTAATGGCAATTCCTAACAGTATATACAGAATAAAAACAAAATAAAAAAGTTAACACTATTTAAATGCATCAAAATAACTATATATACAACACTAATATACACAATAGTAATATAACAATAAAATAAAACACACAAAACTATTATTTACGCAGTTTGAACAATGTTAACTACACTAATAAGACACTACTCGAGGACGCGCACGTTGGACAAAGTACAACAACTCTGACGCGACTGGACTAAATTCCACCTGACAAAGGCGACCTTGACCAGAACAATATGCGAGGCAGTAACGGAGAAGGGGAGGGAGGTGCCTAGGAATAGATTGCGGTTACCGGCATTCCAGGTAAAAATTAAACCAGTAAATATAAAAATACGACTACTGTTGTACTTTATAAACGGCGCGCATCCCGGAAGGTTAAAAAAATGAAAATAAAATGCAGGCTTTCCGTGATTAGATAGTAAAGATTACACTTCACTAATCATTCAATATCGTGTAATAATATGGAAAAGAAATACTGCTCCATTTCCAGCAGTTGCACCGTTAACTCAGCAACATTACTCTTCAGTTCCAAGTCCAAGACTAGTCAAAAGATATCCTGTATAGGTAACTAACATAATGACAACTAGTCGAAGGAAAATCTATTTATAAAATTGACGGCCGCTGACTCTGAGTCGACCAGAACACGCTTCTGTGTCGCCGACGGTGTGTGTTTGCTGAACATACTGGCTAGGGGGTAATTCCAGCAAATGAGTCGTCTACATACGTCGTTCGATGGTGAGCGTTTCGCCAACCTTTATGACTGTGCCATCTGAAGAAGGCCGTGCTCGACGTTGTTGATGGTCACGCCGAAGCACATCCAACAAATCAATTCACTCGATTTCAGCACGTCTGACAGAAGACCGTCGTGAGAAAAGAGGAATGACGCTGTCCTCGCCTTGAAAAGTGATATGAACAAGGACGACTCCCGGATCTTTTCCTTCTGTTCAGCCGACATGCTCGACCATTCCTTGTTGGCGTCTCTATACACGGCCTCGATGTGATTCTTCATCATGACGTTCACGCCGTGCTGGCACTCCACGTCCGTCCAGACTCTCATTACGTCCGGTATGCTGGGTTTTGTGGTGATCACACTTTCGAAATTGGTATAAGTGATCTGGTAGGTCTTCTCAAGCAGGCGGTACATGCACTGTTCTTTATGATGTCTTGAAATTCCGAATCCTTTTCACTGCAGTCGTTCAGCTTGGTCAGCGATTTTATCATGTCTTCAGCGTAGTGTTTCACGTACTGTTGTTTTATCTTTTGGAGGAGTCTCAGTTGCAGATACCGACCGATGACGGGGAATGGTGTTTATTCTTTTGCCGAACACTTCCTGACATATCATCCATTGACATCCTTTCCCCGGGTGAAATCCCCAAAAATCTAACTGTATGAAACGACACAGTACCCAATCGAAACATTTATATCATAATATGAAGCAGAAAGTTCTTTTGAACTGTATTTTTGATTCACTATTCTACTCCAGTTCTGACAAAATACTTTGTTGCTTGCTTATTTGGATCGCTTGGCTACCTAGTTCATCGTCATTTATAGGCTAAGATTTGTGTTATAGTTTGAAGCAAATGAAATTTAACCGTGTAAAACTTCTAAACAGCAGCATCATTAATTATCAAAGATTTAAAATGCCTAACTCGCAATTATATTTATTGAATGTAGTAAACTTATCTTAGTCATGAATAATAGGCCAAAATGATGTACAAAATCATATCGGTTTCAAATTGTTGTAATTTGTCAAAAATAATCAGATATACAACAATTTAAGCAATATTCAATCTAAGAAAGAATTTTTTTGTATTTTTTCGTGGTACTGTGATCAGAACTGCTACAGCTTCCTCTCTTTTCACCACGTTCGTCCTTGTTTAAATATTTCATTCGAATAAACGTTCACTGTTTTATAAATGATTTCAATACTTCGTGCGGGATACCTGGGTGCTTTGTGTCAACGATTCTTGTAGTTTATCAACAACACCTACAAAAACAAATATATTTATTGCAATTATAGTATTTGCCAAATAAAGCAATTTTAATAAATGCAGTTTTACGGCATACTTATAGAGTTATTTATAGATTCGATTTTCATAATCAACGATATTTGCCATTGCCTAAGTAGTTTGAAAAAGAGTAAATTATGTTTGTGTATGTCTGTAAAATAGTGGCAACAAATATTTTAAACTATATATAGGCACGTTTAAAAAGGGTCCTCGAAAAATAATTCCAACATTTAAAATTACTGTTATAAAGAAACTGTTACAGCTATTTCAATGGTTTTAATCTTAAAGTGTGCGGGAAAATATATATATTTTTAATTTAGTACGTTTTGATGTGTGAACAGTTCGTCGCTCAGGGTCAGTAAAAGTGTGCAAAATGCAAAAATTGCATGAACGTGGCAAGAAATCGATTACAGACTAGACATCTGCAGAGCGGCGAACGGTGCACACATTGAAACTTGATACTTACTTAGGTTGTCATCTTGATACAATTATTTATATTTTTATAATATTGTTAAATTATGAACAATATCTTCTTTTATACTATTATATATTTAAAATATGGTTGGTCGGTTAAATAAAGAATAAAGGAACGGAAAACTATCTTTCGGAATAATCACGATCGTAATCATGCGGAGTAAGTGATCCGAGCAAATAACCGATGTTCGTGGATTGAAAGTTTTGTCAGCTCTTTTACAATGTTGTACCCATTGTTTACAAAGCAAATCATCCTTAGGAAATCTGTGGTAGAGTATTTTATTCCCATTGACATTCAACTCACACGTTTTTACACGGCTGTTGTTGCAAAACTGCTACTGCACAGCGTTCTCCAGGCATTTCACAAAAGCTAAACACCAAAATACTAGAAAAAAATACAAACAACTTTGTTCAGGTTAGCTTAACACGTTAGCTGCCGTGCCGGTCATATCTGACCGGCTCCGAGCCTACCCAAAATGCCGGTCAATAGCCCAATTACAACCCTGTAATTGCCAAACTAAAGAAAACAATATTTTTACAATATAATTATAATATGGGGTTTTTATTTACTTGTGTACCCCAATATAATAAAAAATACACACAGAATGCGCTTAATAAAATGTCGGTCATATCTGACCGGCAAAGGTTTTTTCGTTGACGTATTTCACCAAACTAATCACTGCCGGCTAGATCTGACCACAAGGGTCTTCAACTTTTCGTGAGTAATTCCGCTCGGTGAGGTTTGTATTAAAGTGTCACACAGCCCGAGAGCCCGCCAATTTACTTACAGCTGTCGTGTGTTTCCTGCCAATTTACAGCTGTCGTGCGTTTCCCGCCAATCAAGCTCTGTAGTCTGCTTGCACTCAGTGACCTAGTGTGCTTTCTACAGTGATTTTGACCTGCGTTCTTATTGCTTCATAATTAATTATGAGTAGACGTACCAATTTAAATGACGATCATATTGATCATTTATTGGATTGTTCGATGTCGAGTGAAGCAGATCGATTTGATCATATAGCAAGTGATGAGGAAGAGCGTGATTTGGGGAATATTAGCAGTGATTATGTCGACGACACGGATGAAGATCCGGACTTTGCTCCAAGTGACTCTGAAGATGGTAGCACGGATGAGGAAGAAGCAATGGATGCTAGTGTGATTGAAAGTGTACTAAGTGACATGACAAGACAAGACAAGACAAAAGTTCTTTATTCACACAGTCATAGAGAATGGTGTTGGCGTCAATAATTTAGATTTAATAGGTATAAGTGCATAAGGTAATGGCAACTTGAGTCAAAAAATAAGAATAATGAGTCGTTATATTGCTAAGGGATGTCTATTTCATTTCTTTGTTCCAGGAACTCCTTTTCCGAGTAGAGTGGGTGTTCTTCAAGCCATTTCAGGAGTTGTTTCTTGAAGCGCTTCCCAGTGTCCTGTTTAATGTGATCACTCAGCTTGTTAAAGAAGAGTGCTCCTTTGTAGGTTGGCTTTTTCTCGGCAAGACTTAGATGGTGTATGGGGAGTGAGAAGTCAGAAGCGTTTCTGGTGTTGTACTGGTGGTAGTCTGCAAGTTTTGGTTTGTCTGATGACATCACCAGCAGAATTACCTCACTAATATACAGTGCCGGTACTGTGAGTATTTTGAGGTCTTTGAAGGCTTGCCGACAGCTGTCTTGGTTTTCCAAGCCACCTAGGATCCTCACTGCCTTTTTTTGTTGCAGAAATACTCTCTCCATGTTTGCATTTGTTGTTCCACCCCATACTGAAATGCCATATCTTAGATGGGCCTCGAACAATGAAAAGTATGCTGTTCTTGCTGCAGTTGGTCCACATATTTTCATTATTCTTCTCATGACATAGATGCCTGATGCAAGCTTTTTACACAATGCTTCGATGTGAGCATTCCATTTCAGGTTCATGTCAAGTGTAATACCCAGGTATTTTGTACTTTCTTCTGTTTTAATGCTAGGTAGACCATCTTGTTCATTTCCTCTTATACTGTATTTCATTTGAACAGTTTTATTATCATTTAAGACTAGGTCGTTTTTACTGCTATACTGCTTGGCTAAGTTGAAAGTCTTGAGTGTTTCTTTTTTAAGATGTTCTTTGTTTTTGTTAGCCAGCGTAAGTACGGTATCGTCCGCATACATTACAGTTTGGCAGAGGCTATCCATATATTGGGGGAGGTCATTTGTCAATAACAGGAAAAGGACTGGTCCCAGAACCGAGCCTTGGGGCACTCCTCGCTTCATCAGAATTGGTGTTGACTGTACCTTGCTCATCGTTCCATTCTGATTGCATTTCAGTTCCACTAGCTGTTTTCTCCCGCTAAGGTAGCTTTTGAACCATTTGCCTGGTATCCCCTTTATTCCGAGGGATTGTAATTTCTTGATAAGTAGGTGGTGGTCAAGGCAGTCAAAAGCACGACTAAAGTCAAGGAACAGGCTGATAACTGAGTTGCCTCTTTCTATTTGATCAATAATATGTTCAACAAGCTGTGTGATTGCTGTTATGGTAGACCTTCCTTTCAAGAATCCATGCTGGTTATCTGTTAAGAGCTTGTTGTAGTTTAGATGTTCTATAAGTCTCTGCAGTATAACCTTTTCAATTACTTTGGAAAAAGTTGATGTTAGAGATATGGGACGATAACTACTTGCTTCTGTGGTTGAGCTGCTTTTGTACTTAGGGTATACTTTGGAAGTTTTCAATTTTTCCGGAAAGATGCCCTCCTGTAATGAGCAGTTTATAATGTGTGTCAAGGGGATAATAATTTCTTATTTGCAACTTTTCAATAGCTTTGAGGAGATTTCATCTAGGCCACTTGATGTTTTTGATTTCATATCTTCTATTATATTTTGTACTTCATATTCTGTTGTAGGTGTAAAATGTAGCTGCTTTTCTATTGAATGATTTTGTGTCAGTTCTGCTATTTGTTGTGTTGCAGGTGCTATAGAATTCTGGCGTAAAGTTTCTTCAGCAATATTGGCAAAGTAACGGTTGAGGTGACGTGCAATTTTTGTTGAGTTTCCAGTAATTTTACCTTCAATATTGAGTGTGAGCTGGTTGTTAGCTTTTATTTTGGCTGTCCGTTCCCTATTGATAACTTCCCATAGGGCTTTTGACTTATTTTCTGACTCCTCAATATGTTTTCTTATGTTCTGTTTTTTTAAAGTTTTTAATTTAAGATCATATGCTTTCTTTCTTAGGGCTGTGTCCCTCTTGTCACTCTCAAGTCCTGAGCACAGTTCTTTTTCTAGGGCTTTGGTATATTCTTTTTTAAGCTTTTCTGTTTCTTTATCCCATAAAAAGGTTTTTCGTTTTCGTTTTGCTCTCTTAAGGGTGTATGGACAGGCTGAATTTAAACACACTGAACACTGTGTTTAAGCAACTCTCGATAATGGAACTGGTGAGGTTGACGAATGGGGAATTTTTATGGGTAAGCAACAAAATTTTCCCTTTACTACTGATTCAAAATTTAATTTTGATTTGCCAAATGATGCTACTCCTATTGATTATTACAATGTATTTTTGACTGACGATATCATTGAGATGATGGTCCTAGAGACTAATAGAAATGCTAACAACGTATTAAGAGATGTACGTCTGAATCGAAGTTGTAGGTTGAAAAAATGGCGTCCTACAAATGGGGATGAAATAAAAAAGTTTCTTGGAATCCTTATGTGGATGGGTTTAGCTCGCTTTCCCCGTATCACAGACTACTGGAGCAAAAATATTCTGTATAATAATTCTGTAGCTAACCAAGTAATGAGTAGGAATTGTTTTCAGCTAATGCTCCGGTTTTGGCATTTCAACGACAATGCCCGTATTGAACAGGATGGGCAGATCTCTAAAATCTTGCCACTGATAACAAAGCTAAATGATCTCTTTTTGAGCAAAAATCTGCAGACCAAGATCTAGTAGTAGATGAAAGCATGATACCTTTTAGGGGACGGCTTTTGTTTCGTCAATACATACCTAACAAAACACACAAATATGGCCAAAAAATCCGTGAGCTTTGTGACAAAATGGGCTACACATTTCGTACTAAACTTTACATGGGAAAAGGTACAGTGAACGATATTAACAATGCACAAGTTTCGACTTTGGTTGTGATGGAACTAATGACCGATCACACTGACAAGGGTCACCGGCTATACGTTGATAATTACTATACGTCAATTCCATTGGCTAAACAACTTTTGGAGAAAAGAACTCACCTTACAGGTACACTCAGATGAAACAGGAAAGGTTTGCCCAGTGAGGTGATAAAGGCAAAACTTAAGAAAGGAAATATGGTGGCTCTTGAAACTACAGATGGCATAGTGCGGGGAAAGGCGAAACGCGAAAAGGGGGATGCTAATTGATTGCGGCGGGAAGGAGCCGATTAATTCAATTAAAAGACGATTAAATGCGCGTTAATTAAAATGGGTGAGTTGAATAACTAGTGACTAAGTATCAGAGGCCGTGTGAGAATATTCCTGGATAATAGGCTTCGCCGTTTCCGCCGCGTTAGGAAACGCGTGGGCTGATAAAATAGTGTTGGCCGCGTGAGTGCTAATTGACGCTCCCTAACAAATCACAACCAGCTTTGATCAGCACTAAGAGTGATCTACCTTAAGGGTAATATAATTACAGGATAATTGATACATTAAATTTAATAGTGAAATAACTGGTTGGCTGCGATCCCCTCGTGCCCCAGAGTTTCCTATCCCTACATTACCTGACTGATTTAATCCTACCCAGCAGAACTACTCCCCCCCCCTTAATGGTTAATTTAGCCCAACCGAAACATATTTGATTTTAACTAATTTAGATATTCTTAAGCTAGGCACTTAGCTGATGAGTGAGCGGCCTTGCTGGCGCTGACCCTGGCGTGGCGACGGCTCCGTAGCGTGGCGACGACACTGTGTCCTGGCGACGACACTGTCCTGGCGACGACTGCGTACGCGGCACCCTTCCCAGATCGCCGCGCATGCGCACGCGATAGTTTCCTCTTTCACCACGGGTGGCGCTCGCCACAATCTCCCCCCCCCTAAAAAGGTTTTTTTTTTTTTTTTTATAGGTGGGAGGTAAGGAAGGTTTGGGGCGCAGCTTGTCTGGCTCAAATCCCGGGGGTCCGAAGAGTCCGCCCCTCCTCCAGCAGGGAGGTGCCCTACGTTCGAAAGTGATTACGCTGTAAGTCGTCCCCAGTTGGTTAGTTGAAGCAGAGGTCAGTGTTCTGAAATTCTCCTCCTTCTTTGTTTTTGTTTTTGGTTTTGGTTTTTTTTTTTTTTTATTCTTTTCAAATAGAAGGTAAGGTGTGTCTGCTCGCGCGGCAAAATAACTACTTAACTACTTATGATCCTAACAGTAAAACTAACCCTAACCATTTTGCTGGAACTAAAACTAAATCTGAAGTGGTGCGGGAGTGTGTCAGCGAAATGGTGTGTATAATAGGACGGATCCGATTGTTATCACACCTTCCACCGGTTCTTATCACGCAGTGTGGATTCACCACTCTGGTTAGCTGATCCCTGTAGCCACGATGGTGGGTAGCCATGATGTTGGGTAGCCATGATGTTGAGTTAGCCGTAACAGCGGCTGTGTGCACGACATAATAGTGATTCAAAATGGATACTGCATCTTCCGATGGGGCAACCCATGCCTCAAGGTAGTTGAATGCGCCACTACCCGCCATAGTTGGAGGTCAGATATGGCAATCCATGCCGAAATGCAACAAGATGACAATGTGCTTCACACTATAAAGTTGATAAATAGACCAATAGTGGTCGGATGGCTGAATTACTGCCCCTCCTCAATCCAGGGCTCCGCCGATGGATGATAGGATAGCTGAAAGGCGGGTGGTCGCTGTTCATAGCTGGCGTGACTGGAATGACATTTCTTGAATAGGTGGAACCAGTTGACTCACACTTGGTTTTTTAAGTCGCAATTCGCTGACACATGCCCTTATCGGACGCAAATCTCCCCCGCGACTATCTTAAATGGTAAGGTAATTGAAAAAAATTTGAATAATAATTAAAATTTGAAAAAAGGAAATTGAATCAATTTAAATTAGTTATGGTTGACTAGAAAATCGTGAATTACAGAAAAATACTAATATAATAAAGGTTAAGAAGAAATAAAAAATATTAATACAAAAGGAAAATTAAATCTGAAGCTTAACATTAAATGCAATAATTGAAATTAGTAAACTTAGCTCTATTGTTCGACACACGTTACACTTCCCTTCTAACTTTGCTTATTAAATATGTTAATAAATAAATGCTGGAGAAACACTGCCTAGTCTGTGCGTACGTCGGTCGTTAGTAAACGCGATGGGAAAACTGGTGGTGGGAAAAAGTAAACGTTAAGTCGGTCTGTATGTGAGGTAATGTATAGACACATCTCAGGTGCCTAGTAATGGACCCTTTTTTTGCTGTTAAAAGACAAGTGGAGGTGAAGGTAGGATATTAATTATTAAATTAATTACTAAAGGTGATTATCAATTTTTCAATGTGTGTGTGTCAAAATTAAAGTGACCTAACAGATTGTGGCTTGGCCAATTCCCCATTGTGGTATATTGTTGTAGCGTCTGTCTGTCTATTGTCCTCGGAATCGCAACCGACCCAACTTAACAAAGGAATGCGATAAGAGCGACCCTTCGTCGACGTCTTCCGCTCTGTCGCTTCCAAGAATAATTATTTGAGCTCGGTGCAGTCTATTCATATATTGACCGCGCTCACCAATAATATAAGTTTTCCATCTTACAGCTACATTACATTATATGCCAACACCCCGAATAAATATATATATATATTACAATATTTAATACTAGAAAATTTTATTCTCACAACTAATTGACTCATCGTCAATTCTGACATGCCTGTCTCGCTCCTAGGGATCGTCCCTAATACCTCGCGCTAAATAAACCTGTTTCATATCCTTAACTTTATTACAATTCTTAATCTAATTTGCCCGTATCCCTGGCTCATTGTTGGCATCCTTAAGTACTAAATAGAAAAGAAAGGTGATAGACAGAACAGAGATAGTTATGTGTAAGTGACGACGAACGTTGTGCTACTATGTGTGAGTGACGTGTGCGTGTGTGTGGGAGTGTGTGTGTGTGTGTGTGTGTGTGTGACACTGCGGCTATCCTGAGGCGTGTCGACTCACCTCACGATGGCTTATCCGCCAGCTGTGTGCCGGGCAAGCAGCATAAACAAAAGTGAATTACGAAAAACAAACACAAAAATATTTCACAGCTTTTGTTTATACTGGAATTAAGGAACTCATGAAATGATTTCTTTAACCTAAGTGATAAAAAAATTAAAACTTGCCACGATCACAGCGGCTTAGCAGCGTGTTCCCTACTAACGATGTATAAAAAACGGTAAAAAACTTTTCGGCGTCTCACGTCAACAGGACGTCGGGCAATTTGTAGGGAAGTCCTCGTAAAGAAATCCCTTAGACTCAAACGCCCGACCCCGTGGTAACTAGAGGTGTCGTTTGGAAGAAAATTTAAACGCGGGAAGACATGTAGATAGAATGAAGGAAAGGAAAGGAAGATAGAACTTAAGAACTACGCTAACCTAGGCTAGGGACCGTCGTATAGCACTCACCCGGCCATCTTAATACTGGGGCTGAAAAAAACGTTTTAATTGAGAAACGTGTGCTGACGTTACAAAGCTCCCCGTCGATGGTTTCACCAACTGAACGGTGACCGGTGTGGTGAATCGGCCTATGACACACGGGTTGGACCATTGTGGCATGAGTTTGTAATTCACGCTATCGGCCGCTTTGGACTGGGGATGTAATCTATACATAACCCAATCACCCGGTTTGAAATTATGGGGCTTCTTACCCCTGTTGTAATACGCCTCGCGCTTTTGCCTCGCGCGACGCAGAGTGTCTAACGCTTGCCTCCAGCGCTGCTCCGTTGGAATCTGCGGGGCCGCGGGCACTAGCTCATCGAGCCTCCACGCTAATTGAAGCGGGTGTTTTATTTCCCTGCCCAGGAACAAGCTAGCAGGCGTGACGCCTGTGCTGTCATGCTGGGCGGAATTGAAGGCCACCTGAAACCAATGTAGGTTCTGGTCCCATGTTCGATGATCCGCTTGGTGATAGATTCGCATGGCGACTTTCAGGTTTTTATTAACTCGCTCCACGTTATTGGCGCTGGGGTGATACGGAGTCGTGAAAATGTGGCGAATCCCGAAATCCATACACATGTCCGTCAATACCCGGGACTTAAAATTCGGCCCATTGTCCGACACTATGCTCTCCGGGAACCCGTAGTGAGAAAATATATTCTTGGTCAGTAATTTAACTGTGGTCGCGGCTGTTTGGTTTTTGGCGGGCAAGAGAAATACGAACTTAGAGAAGGCGTCGACTACCGATAATAAATACGAATTTCCCGCCTTTGATCTGGGCAACTTTCCCACATAATCAATGTAAATCTTTTGAAAAGGACGGGTCACGACCTCGGACGCCATTAGTCCCACCTTGGTGTTAGGGGCCTGCTTGGATCGCTGGCACTGCACGCAGGCCTTGACCTTGTCCGCTATGATCTTATTTAGGTCCGGTGCCCAAAAAAAGTTATTAATTTTCGCCAAGGTTTTGCGGACTCCTAAATGAGCGGAGGTTGGAGCAAGATGGTAATAATGGAAAATCATGTCCATTAGCTTGGCGGGCAGGACAATGCGTGTAGTTTTCTGGCCGGGTGCCAGATGCATCAGAACACCGTTGTTGATGGAATAGGCGGCATTCCTATTCGGGTCCTTTACGATTTTCCGTATTGTTGGGTCGTCGCGCTGATGCGTGTGAATGTCCCTAAACGCGTCCGGGATCTTCATCAAAACATTTGTGATCGGCGGTCTCGCTGAAGTGTTAATGGGGACGCTTGTCGGTGTCGGCTCCTCGCCCTCGTACAGGCGGGATGCAGTCCGCGACTGCATTGGCTTCTCCGCGAATGTGTTGTGATGTAAATTTAAATGAATTTATAAAGGTAATCCAGCGCGCTATTTTGCCCACTTGCCGGGGGTGATTCAGAATCCAAGACAAGGCGGAGCAATCGGTCTGGAGAGTGAACTCCCGGTGTTCAAGGTACTGCTGGAATTTGGTCAGCCCGAAGACAACCGCTAGGCATTCGAGCTCCATAGTCGGCTTGTTCAGCTCGTGCTTATTAAGCGGCCTCGACGCGAACGCGACGGGCAAGAGATTGCCGTCGTAGTCCTGTGCTAGCTGGGCGCCTAGCCCGGTACCTGAACCGTCCGTTTGCAGAATGAAGGGCCGAGTGAAGTCGGGTAGCCGAAGTACAGGGGACGATGTTAGAATTTTCTTTAGTTCCTGGAAGGCCTGCTCCTGTTCGCCGGCCCAGCAGAACGCTACGTTCTTGCGCTTCAAATTATTTAGTGGCGCTTCCAATTTCGCGAAATTGGGAATAAATTTGGCGTAATATGCCATCATACCCACAGCCCGTGACACTTGTTTGGCGTTCTTCGGCGTCGGGAGGTTAAGCAATGGCCTAATCTTATCCTGGTCAAAGGTCACCGAGCCATTCCGGAAAATATGACCCAAAAACTCAATCTGATTCGAGGCGACCGTCATCTTTTCTGGGTTGACTGTTAGCCCGGCCTTCCGTATACGCTGAAGCACCTCTCTTAAGTGCGATAAATGCTCCCCAAACGTCCCGCTAGAATATACCACAAGGTCATCAAAAAAATTAAATACATACTTATACTTAATATCTCCAAATATCTTATCGATGAGCCTCGTTAGCACCTGAGAGCCGGTCGATATCCCGAAGGGCACCACCTGAAACTCGTATTGGCCAAAGGGGACCACGAAAGCCGTATACTTCTTGCTTCCCTCGGTGAGAGGTATTTGCATATAGGCGCTGTTCAAATCCAGCAGCGTGTACCACTTGGCTTGGCCCAGGTACTGAAACGCTGACTCCACTGTCGGCATAGGTGTCGACTCGAGCTCCATTAAATTATTTAGTTGCTTGTAGTTCACTACGAATCTGGTCTTGTTACCCTTTTTGGGTACCAGGAACCCGGGACAGCTGTATTCGGAAGACGATTCGCGAATCACGCCCTTTTGAAGTAAGTCCGCTATATGCTCCCTAAGGGCCTGAAGCTTAGGTGGGGCGAACTGATATGGTCTGGACCTTACCGCCTTCTCCGCTTTTACCTTAATGTCGTATGTGATCAGGTTTGTTCTGCCCAACTTCGGCGTCACCGTGTCCGGGAATTGGCTAATTAATTTGTCAACCTGGGCCACTTGAGCTGGCGTTAAATTGTCGCCCACGGCGTACGTGGAACTCTGCTCGATTTCGTCGAACTCGCAAGGTTTCACTGCCATAACGAATCCTGACCCATAGGGGAAGGTAACCCGCATTTCGGCCATGTCTATTACAGCCTTGGCTTTTTTCAAGAAATTAGCCCCTAACACTATGGACGTCGGTAACTTCGGTGCAATAAAAAATTTATATGTCCATGAAAAATGTGCTATCTTAAAATGGATCTCCGCTGAATGCTTAAAGCTAATTTTATTGCCGGATGCCGACACTGCGCACTCTGTAGTGGGTGTTACCGACTTCACCGCTGCCCTATCGGTTCTCAACTGTTCGAAAAAATCTCGAGAACATAGACACATGGTTGACCCGGTGTCGATAAGTGCTTCTGCCTCCCGTTCGCCGAACTTGACTGATATTGTGCAACTCGCCAGTTTCGGCACTCTTACCGAAAACTTGCTCGGCGGGTGATTCTTGGTTATTTCCGGTCCGACTGCAGCGCCAATTACATTACGAGGGGGCGTGGCGCTTATTGGCGCCCTCGATTGGAGTTTAAACGACTGAAGCTACCCGGTCTTCCGTAGCCCCTAGGAGCGGCAGGACGAGAGTGGTAAGCGCCGTAGGCAGGCCCTACCGGTCGCGCCGTATGAAATTGGGAGCCTGTAGGCCGCCTGGCCCCATAACTATTGCCACGCTGTAGCTGAAAGGGAACTCTCTGTCCGCTATAATATTGCCCGTCCTGTCTCGGAACATACGGTCGGGGGTTGTCCTGATACTGCTGACCCTGCCTAGCCTGCTGCAACTCCGTCTGACGGATCACCTCCATCCGGGGAATCAGGGCTAACAGATCTGCGATCTCGCCCGGGGCTGGAAAACCCGCCAACCTGGCCCTCGTGGGTGGGTTCATCCCTGTCAGAATTATGTCTAGAATGTCGTGACTGCTATGCAGTAAAATATCCGCCGCCTCCCTGACGTCCATGATAAAGTCCGCCAGTGACTCTGCGGTACCCTGTACCCGGTAGACCGTTTGGTTTAGCAGGTGCTGCTTCGCCCTGTCGGGTAAAAATGTGTCCACCAACTCAGCCAGGAGCTGGTGTATTGGGGCGTCCCTACGTACTGCTTCGGCCCACATCGCCCTTAAGTGGCCGGCTGTCTTGGGCAGCAATGCCACTAGTAACTGTTTATTTGTGGCCAGGTCCAACTGGACCACTCGGCGGATCGCTCTCAGGAAGTCTAGCAACACGCGCGCCTCGACGCCGTTACAGTTGGGCGCCGATGAAAGGAGGTCCCTCACGACCGTTGGTAGAGCGGGGGTGCGCTGAGTGGCGTCGTGCGCCGCGAGGGCGTTGGCGATCTCATTGCCCACCGCCTGGGCCGTGGCCTGGACTACGTCCCGCCACTGTTCAGGACCGGGGGGGTGCTCCGCGTCTGATTCCAGGCTTACCGGTGCGGTAACCACTATTGGCGTCACGGGCAAGGCGCCTCCTGAACTTTTAACATGTTCCTTGAGAACAACCCTATTGGCTTCCAAGGTCGACATTGGGGTTAAACCCCATTTGTTGCATTGGGCCACTGCTTGGGCCGCATTAAGCTCGTTAATCCAGGACGTACCCGGGGGCCGCTGTTCCCATTCAAATACCGGCTTCTCCGCCATTTCAATTTTTCCGCCGTCGCAATTTCGACTCTAATTTAATTAACAAAAAAACAATATCACAAACGCCGTAGGAAGGTACTCAATTTATTAATACACTTGACTCACCAGGTGGGGAGGGAAACCGAACTACTATAGGTAGGTCAGCCATAAAAAACCCTATTATTTACAAAATACCTAACAATTTTCCCATTAAAAATTAACTGCTCCCTTAACTAATTAAATTGAATTTATTGTCTAATGTCCATTAATTAATTAAATTAAATTTATTGTTTAATAGCCCATTAATCAATTAATAAAATTACAAATACAATTTATATTTTCTTGTTTACAAATGCCTTATTGCGATATTTATTTAAAAGAATTGTTCCACTTTTAGTCAGTAATATTCGTCAGTGTGTTCGTGCAATCAATAAGTTCAGTTAGACACGGCTGGGTGTCTTGTAGTAGATAAAACCGGTTTCTACTGTGCCGATCGATAATGCTGAAATATAACTGGAATACCGTTGACCTGTTGTAATATAATAGCTTGCTGGGGTGACATTTAATACTGGCTGAAAGAAAATATGCTAAACTTAACTTAAAATGAACTGTACATAATCAATAGAATACATTACATACTGTAAATAATAGAAACATTAAGCAATAGTTAATTGTCTCTCCCCTCAGGTTACTCCGAGATTTCCCAAGCGAAACTTTATTTCCAGTCTTATTAAATTCTCACATAGTTACTCTTTATTTATTTTTTTTTTTTTTTTACATTTTACATTTGATTTTACATATTTTTTTTTTACATTTTTAACTTAATTTTATATATTTTTTTACGTTTTTTTTTTTCCTTTTTCAATAGATTTCCACTTATTCATTTTGGAAAAGAGGACTACATTATTATTAACTTCGCTTGGAAAATAATTAGCGTGAAATCTCCTAGGTAGTTGGATGTAACCCAAGCTTTGAGAATATCTGTCACAAAATTCTTTATCACAAGGTGTAATTAAAAATAGATTGCATCGCACATCTTAAATAAAATTAAACTATTACCAATTACTTAAATAAAATGAATGAAAAAACCCATCCAAAACTATTGGCTTTCGTATTTGCCCTAATGGCTAGAGTGGAATGCCCTATAACTTTGATAAATATTTGGTGTTGCTTTATAAGATTGATAGTTAATATTTCTGACGCTATTTACACAAATTTGAATATTTTTCCCTTTAATTAAATTCAACAAATGTGGGCACGAGGTTCGAAGGTAAATTCTTAAAAGCACTCACGCGTTCGTATAAACGGAAAATGTACACAAAATTGGATTCGTAACTTCTTCTCCCTTCATTTTTTTTTTTTTTTTTTTTACTATTTATCTTTCTTAAGTAAATTGAAAAAGAGGGACATATACGGAAATTGACAACGATGAAATCACCGGATGCACGTCGTCGCAGCCTATAGACAGGTTTAAAAACGAACGATCCAGCCCGTCTACACCGCTGACACGCACTTCCCGGTTCACACCGTCATCATTCTCGGCATTTTTTACACACAAAAAATTTAAATCACCTTCTTAAAAATAATATTGTACTAAATTCCATTCAAGTAATTCGCAAATTTGTTGCTTTATGGTTGAATGCTAAGAGTGAAAGTCATGTTTGCCGGTCGGCCGACATGCTCGTGACATGCCCGTGCCGTGACCGACATGTCCGAATCGTGCAAGCTAACCGAGCTTTTTACTAATAAAACCCCTACATGTATATTGCCAAAACTGATCGCCCTGCTATTTCACTAAAAAATATTTTTAATTTTAATTCCGAACGCTCTGCTACCAATTGCGGGGAAAGGCGAAACGCGAAAAGGGGGATGCTAATTGATTGCGGCGGGAAGGAGCCGATTAATTCAATTAAAAGACGATTAAATGCGCGTTAATTAAAATGGGTGAGTTGAATAACTAGTGACTAAGTATCAGAGACCGTGTGAGAATATCCCTGGATAATAGGCTTCGCCGTTTCCGCCGCGTTAGGAAACGCGTGGGCTGATAAAATAGTGTTGGCCGCGTGAGTGCTAATTGACGCTCCCTAACAAATCACAACCAGCTTTGATCAGCACTAAGAGTGATCTACCTTAAGGGTAATATAATTACAGGATAATTGATACATTAAATTTAATAGTGAAATAACTGGTTGGCTGCGATCCCCTCGTGCCCCAGAGTTTCCTATCCCTACATTACCTGACTGATTTAATCCTACCCAGCAGAACTACTCCCCCCCCCTTAATGGTTAATTTAGCCCAACCGAAACATATTTGATTTTAACTAATTTAGATATTCTTAAGCTAGGCACTTAGCTGACGAGTGAGCGGCCTTGCTGGCGCTGACCCTGGCGTGGCGACGGCTCCGTAGCGTGGCGACGACACTGTGTCCTGGCGACGACACTGTCCTGGCGACGACTGCGTACGCGGCACCCTTCCCAGATCGCCGCGCATGCGCACGCGATAGTTTCCTCTTTCACCACGGGTGGCGCTCGCCACAATAGCAGTTAGCAAATGGAAAGATAAGAGAGAAGTAAGAATGTTGTCTACTGTCCATGGATTAGATTTTGTAGATACTGGCAAGAAAGACAAGAAAAACGAGCCAATCCTTAAGCCTTTGGTTATAACCGAATATAATAAATCAAAGATGGGTATTGATTTATCAGACCAGATGTTGTCCTACAGTACGGGAGTACGTAAATCAAGAAGATGGTACCACAAAGTTGCCGAAGAGATGCTTCTTGGAACCGCTGTTGTAAACTCATGGTTGGCCTACAACGATGCGACGAAAGCAAGAGCAACAGCTGATGGGCGACAAAAAAAGAATGCTATGTCAATAACTCTTTACAAAGAAAAATTAGCCAAATCATTGATGGGAATAAAAGAAGGCATCATTCCTCCAGTGAAGATCACAGGACACCACTATCTCTCTGTCTCAGAAAACTTCACGGGCGAGGGAAAAACCAAACATAGAATAAGGAAGTATTGCAAATTATGCTACAAGAAAGCTGTTGAAAGAACAGGACGGAAGGGAGCCAAAAACCTAAGAAAAGTAAACACGTTTTGTGAGAAGTGCCCTGAGAAGCCTTACTTTTGCAAGGACTGTTTCCGTGAAATCCATAAATAAATAGTGACGACATGATTTTGTAACAGTATTTTGTATATTCCTTGCGATTTAACAATGTAATAATATACCATTCTTATGTTCAGTAATGTGTATAATTTGAATTTTCCTATCATTAATTTATAGTAGGCCTGTAACGTTCACATTTGACAAGAAAACTTGATTATTTGCAATAAAAAATAGGCAACAAATTGAAATAATTACTGCCGGCCAGGTATGGCCGGCACTAGAGCTCATAAACTAGCCCGAATCCAAAGCATT
The DNA here is from genome assembly GCA_035578905.1 of Stictocephala bisonia. NCBI lineage: Eukaryota > Metazoa > Arthropoda > Insecta > Hemiptera > Membracidae > Stictocephala > Stictocephala bisonia. Next base: position 202,117 of record JAQJVL010000973.1, on the reverse strand, counting down.
TGTTTGACTACTAAAGGAAGGCGTAGAGCAATAAAAACCATACTCTATGTAGCAGTGGTAATCTACATTGATAATAGTTCATTGTTTGGCCACAAGAACGCAGCACTTTATGGAACACATAACCTCAAAAATAACAACGCAATTGGCTACTGCCGGTCATATATGACCGGCATAACACTGGTCAAAAATTTACGTGCCGGCTAGATATGACCTACACGGCAGTTCTGTAAAAGTCAAAAATTTTAATGGCAGCTAACGTATTAAAGTACAACGACATCATGGCGCAAGGTTCTTGCCGTGAGTGGCAGTCAAGACGGCGGTAAGGCAGCGACGTCGGCTGATGACGTGATGCGCGACAGGCGTGCGCACTCGTTCGAGGCAACCTCCTATACACTAACCTTGGCTTTTACTCACTATTCCATTTCCATAAACTTCCCACAGTTGGCGATAGATTTCTATTGGTTTTCCATGGTTTTTTGCCAACAAAAACCTCATCACTGAATGCACTTCACAAGTGGCGGGATTTTCAATTGCAGCACACATTTTAATTATTCAAAGTGAGACAAGCAAAAGAGGTACACACCGCGCGCGGCTATAGCTCGATGCGTACTGAAGGCCAGAGTGTTTTGACACCAAGATGGCGGCTGTAGCCCCGCCCACCGCCGCACAATTTGAAAACGTCCGTTACTTTCTGGATAGCCCTCGTATATATTAGTTAGATTAATTAGTTGTTTTTTCAAAGTAAGTAGTTTGTTTTACTTTAAGTTATTTTTGAATGTACTTTGATTTTTTAGAATTTTGACTTATATTTTGATCTCAAGTCTTCAAAACATCAATATTATGACCGGCGAAGCAGGAGAGTACAGCTAATATATAAATAATGACCATAATATATAAATTATAAATAAATATATTATGTGCATATATTATTTGTAGTGTTTGCTGCAATATAACTGCCCGGTTTTCATTGCAATTGCAATTCATTTAGTGCAGTGTGCATATATATATATATATATATATATATATATATATATATATATATATATATATATATATATATATATATATATATATAATATTGTTATAGTTATAATATATGCATGATATATATTGTTCATTATGGGCATGTATCATATAGTATCATAAAAATGTATACATATATGAGACATGCACCTTGGGCCTTAACTATTCCAGGGCTCCATAAATCTAGTTACATCACTAAATGCAAGTAATACATGTATGACTTACATGACTCAAGTGCATTGCCATTACTGTCATGAGCTGTCTTGATGGAGGTACTCGAGGACGGACCTTAAAAGTCCCATCCACATGTAGTTCCTGACATGTGCCAATTATGTTTAGGAACGTGGGTGAAGAAAATACCACAGCAACATCTTCTTGGTCATCAGTTACACTTCCCATGTACAATTGACCACTGTCAGTAGTCTTTGAAAATTTACAGTTATTTGCAGACAACATGGTAGCGTACTGAGAGAGTGTTTGAGGTATTCTCTCAGACTCACTCTTTCTTGCCCTAAACGTGGCACTCTTAAGTTGGTTGAAACTCATTCTTGAGGCAACTTCAACAGGATACCTGTACATGAACAACAATGGAAAGACATAAAATCTCAACAAAAGAGAAATATTATTACAAAACATATAATGCTTTGAAACTTATAAAATTAAGAATTGAATTGAAAAAATCACGTATTTCAATATTTTGCTTACAATAATGCTTAAAATCGCATTTATTTCTAAAATAAAAATATAACTATACTACTTCTAACGCTCTTTATCTATTTTATAAGTAATACATTCATTTCAACTTGTATCACCTTTAAATACAAAAAGTTTATGACAAAATAAATGTTCATTATTACATTATCATATATAACTTGTTACTACTGATGTCAAATTGAAAATATTTGATTTACAGGAATTAGTCTGTAAAAATTAAAGATCGATAAATAATTAAATTTAGGGTGTACTTTTATCATTTAACAGTTAACTTGAATTATATTTTGTATTTTCTTTTAGTTTAATCTGGTTCTTATCATATGGCTGCGGTACATATAATGCTTTGAAACTTATAAAATTAAGAATTGAATTGAAAAAATCACGTATTTCAATATTTTGCTTACAATAATGCTTAAAATCGCATTTATTTCTAAAATAAAAATATAACTATACTACTTCTAACGCTCTTTATCTATTTTATAAGTAATACATTCATTTCAACTTGTATCACCTTTAAATACAAAAAGTTTATGACAAAATAAATGTTCATTATTACATTATCATATATAACTTGTTACTACTGATGTCAAATTGAAAATATTTGATTTACAGGAATTAGTCTGTAAAAATTAAAGATCGATAAATAATTAAATTTAGGGTGTACTTTTATCATTTAACAGTTAACTTGAATTATATTTTGTATTTTCTTTTAGTTTAATCTGGTTCTTATCATATGGCTGCGGTACTTAAAAGTTTTAATTGCCATTTGATATATACTGTTTATCAAGGCTTTATACTTTTGTGACTATGTTTTATCATGTATTCTATGGTATGTAGATACCAAGGTATGCCTACTCAAAGGTAATGAAATACTTATAAATTACAGAATAAAGTGATATGTAGGCAAAAAATCGAACAGCAACACACCCTTTCTGTCCCAAAACACAGTGCTCATGATTTTCTGAGCAAAAATTGTTTGCTTGGATTTCACTTTCCTAGGGGATGATGAATGCCGCCATTCCATTGATTGCTGCTTCGATTCCGGTGTAACGTAGGCTACCCATGTTTCTCATTGCCTGTGACAATATGGCTTAAAAAATCATCCCCCTCGTTACTGTATCGCTCGATAAAACTCGATCCACTGGCCAATCTTATGGTTTTGTGCTCATCAGTCAACATTTTTGGCACCCAGCGTGAACACAGTTTTCAATAATTTAAACGTTCGGACACAATTTTGTAAAGATCATTTCTTGAGACGGCAGGAAATGTTTCAGCTAAAGACGAAATCGTGAATCGTCTGTTCTCTTTCAATTTTCAGTTCACTTTTTGAATCAGATCATCGGTAATGACTGAAGGTCGCCCAATTTGTTCCTCATCATGAATGTTTGTGTGGCCATCTTTAAAGTCCCGAACCCATTTCCGAACCATTCCATCACTCATAATGTTTTCACCATACACTTAACTGATTTGCCGAAGAATGTCAACTGCTTTGAAGCCTTGAGTACAGAGAAATTGTATTACAGCACGCACTTCGCAGTCGGCGGGATTCACATTTTAAAATCACGAATCTGTATGTAGACTCAATCGAATGGTTCCGTAGTGGCGTCTGTGGCTTCCCAACAGATGTGGCTACACAGCGGGCATGCGCTAAACGGTGACCGCAGCGCTGCGGCGGAGTAATTTAAAAACGGTATTTACTTTTAAAACACGTCTCATACTAAAACTATAATAATTGTGTTGGTGAATGGGTACTACTCTAATTTTGTTAAAACAAAGTACTACAATTAATTAAATAGAGTCATATTCTGGTGGATTGGTGGACTCAGTGCTTAAAATTTGATTTGGTTACCAAACAGTATTGTAAAACGACATTAAAGTACACATAACTAAGGCTCTAAATTATGATATCCTACATTATAATTGTGTGACAGGATACCAAAATGTCGGTCCACTGCATAAAAAAAATTAACACCGAATTCGGCAAAAGATGTAATGTGCATTTTAAATAAAAGTACATATCAGCATAGTTATATAGTTTAAAAAAGAAACTGGAAGTCTGAGATATAGTATAGTAAGGCCCCTGAAATCAGATTGCAATTGTCATAATAATAATAAGTGCCCAATAAGTAAAAACTGTAACACTTGAAATCCCAAGTTATCCGTGACATAATTCACCTACAATGCTATATTATCCTGATCACATTTATAAATAACAATATTTATCGATTGCCTGAGTTATCACTATATTTGATTTTCATCATTTGACGTCTCCTCAAGGATATATTGTACACGTTAACAGTTACCAATTATGGCCATCTCATAATTGATTTTTAGGTTGTTATTATTTGGAAATAATATTATTAATTTTTTATTGAAAACAAACATTAGAAAATAAAAATCTCAGTACAAAAATGAGGACCAAACTCAAAAACGGATAAGTAATTTTTCTGAGCAGTGTCCTGAAAGCACTCCAGTAAGTTATTCTGTGTAACATATATTTTAATTGCTTCCAGACCATGTTGAATACATGTCGGATGTTGAATACCATGTTGAAACGGTCGTTTGGAAGCAATGGCAGTGCCAAACAGATTTTCACAGTGGTTTCTGCAGCTGCATTTTCATGGATGATTGTTGTTAAGCCAAGCATCCTGGCCTGTTTTTCTCATCGCCTGTAATAATATGCAAGTTTAAACAAACAAATTAAGTACACCGTTAATAAATATCATCAATAGCTAACACTCCTAAATAGTTGAACATTAAAACTGTATCATGAAATGAATAAAGTAGAGATTTATAAATGTCCAATTATTTGCTTCATTAGTATAACAAATTTTGTTTGAGATACAAACCCTACTTTGGTGTTCTAATTTTTTGATAAGATCTGAATACATTTGATATCAATGGTAAATGATATCTATGGTGGTTATTATTACCACCATAAGTGAATGAGTGTGTGGGTGGATCTATGTCACTGTTTATTTGTATGAGTCTGCAGGTGGGTTAGTGTTATATGCCTTTGCCAGTTAGATACCATTGGCTTACATTTTTATTTATATATTATTTAATATATTTATATTATTCACTTCATGTTATTAGTGAGCATTGCCTGTGTAGCTAAGTTGATGCTCTAATCACATTCTGTGGTATAAAATGTTAAAACACACCAAGCCGTTAAACAATAATAACCCTAGATTACTTAAGTCTTTTTTTTGTTACACTATTACTTAAGTGTAGTAATTTTGACGACTCGCATATATATATATATTTTTTTTATAAGGCCTTTAACATTTTTTTCAATGAAATATATATTCCCTTGTTGTTTTACAACTCTTTAAGCTTTGGGGGGAAAAATTTAAAGGTCTATCATTGACACATCCTGTAAAAAAAAATAAAATTCGTACCTAGATTTTACAAAAATTTTCAAAATACAGGTTTAAAAAAAAAATTGTAGTGTACAATAAAAATTTTTTATTGAATTAAACACACATTTATATAAAAATATACAAGTTGGAGACTACTTTTTTGGTATTAGAAAAAGTTTTACACTTGTATTTATTGTTTAGGTAGATTGATAAACATTAGGTTTTCAGTTCATTGAGGACTTATTTGTCACAGTCAAAGCAGCATACGGCCCGGTGCTGTCCACATATTGGATGGCCGCAGTGAACACAATATGTAGTAGTCATTCTTCTGAGGGCAGCTGGACAATAAAAACATGTTTTTCTGGCTCCTTGAGCTCTTGGGGCTTGTGGTGCTACTGGAATTCCAAGCAGCTCACAAATTTCGGTTCGAGTGTTCCTTCTCAGTTGAGGTATTTCAAGGCGCGATCTCATATGTGGTTCTGTCAGCTCCTTACACAACTGTTTCATGTAGGCTTTTCTTTGTAGTGGTTTGTTTCCCAGCCGAAGATTGTTCATGCAGTAAATAACGTAAGAGTTCACAAAGGCAATGTTCAATATGCCATAAAAAATGCAGAGGGGCCATCGACGGGTTTTTCTGCTGCACGACATGTCTCCACACATTTTGTCTAGTGTATCAACTGCTCCTTTTGTAGAATTGTATGTGTGGATAATTTCAGGTTTATTTGTGTCGGAATTAAGTGCCAGACCACTGTGCATGGTAGATAAAAGTACTACTACCTTGTTAGGTTTAGGTTTGTAAGAAACCAAAGTTGTCTCTCGGTCAAAGAGAAACATCGATGACTCTACAGGCTTTTCTTTTCGATTTCCAAGCTCAATTGGGACACCTTTTCTGTTTAGACGGATTGTACCGACAGTAGTCAACTTGAAGGGTTCCTGCAATAGGTCCTCTGCCATCTTGATGTTCGTGAACCAGTTGTCAGTGGTTACACTTCTGTTAGAGCCCTGGATGCTTGTAGTCAACTTTTTTACAAAGTAATCAGCTGCCGGCTGGCCTCCTGTTGGAGTTTTCTTTCCCAAATATGGTTCACTATCAATCATGTAGTTTGTAGTGTTGTCACAGCAACAAACAAGTTTGACCCCATATTTTGCGGGCTTGTTAGGAATGTACATCCTAAAAGGACATTTCCCACGAAATGCAAGGAGCTGCTCATCAACAGTTACGTAACTGCCTGGCTTATACTTTGTTCGGCAGTTCAAAATAAATGCTTCCCACACATCTCGTATTGGAGCAAAAGGGTCAGTGCATTTGCGCTCATTTCGTGTTGCTTTGTCATCAAATCTAAGACAAAGTATTAGAAACTGAAAACGATCGCAAGTCATTACACACTTGTATCTGGAGCCACTCCATTCGCTGTCGAACATCTCTCTTGCAGCAAGATGGTTGTCTTTGCTCCATGCAGAGTTAACAAGGAGTCCGACAAAAGCTTTCATTTCATCTAAGTTAGTAGGTTGAATAGTATTTATTGTAGGGTCATTGTAGTTGTTTTTTACCCGCTCGATTTCTTCGTTAGTATATCTGACAACTGTATTGAACATATGTTCATCAAAAATTTCCATAAAACATGACAAGGGTAAAATAGAGTTACGGGCGTTACCAACAACCTCTCGTCTTGAGAAAACGAGGTTTCTCATTGGTGTTCGAGTATTGGTAGGCTGAGACCGAGTGTTCCACACATGACCATTTTTAGCTCGGATACGTCTGGCATTGGGGATGAACAGATGTGGATCAGGCCTAGGTTGATCAGGCGTAGGTTGATCAGGCATAGGTTGGTCAGGCGTAGGTTGATCAGGCATAGGTTGATCAGGCGTAGGTTGATCAGTCGTAGGTTGATCAGGCATAGGTTGATCAGGCGTAGGTTTATCAGGCACAGGTTGACGTAAAGTCAAACTTTCAGGCCTACGTCGTTTTTTACTTGTAACCGACTGAACCTCAATGTCACTATCAGACGATTCACTCACGTAAACTCGCTTCCGGTCACGTACTGGAGGTTGGTAAGTTTCATCAGCATCTGTGTCGTCTGCATCAGTGCTTTCCACATCATCGGTCTCTAAAACATCTTCTTGTTCACTACCACTATTTTCACTGTCAGGATCGCTATCCTCTTCTAAATATTTCCTTATTTGTACACTTACACGGTCATTTTCATCACCCATGATGTATAAAAATTGATATTTACAACTTGAAAACTAACTACAAATAATAACTGCTAAAACACTTATACTATGAAATAAAACTATGAAATAAAAATTGATATTTACAACTTGAAAACTAACTACAAATAATAACTGCTAAAACACTTATACTATGAAATAAAACCAATCTAACAGCATAAAAACAATCAACAACTTTCACGGAAAAAGTTACTTTACTACTTATGTGTCGTCAAATTGACGAGACAGACAGGAATGCGTAATGATAGAACTGACTGGTAGGCGTGCCACTCCGCGACTGGTGTTGTCTAATGGCGATAGGAAGGTACTGGGAGTGGGGGGGCTGGGGGTGCACTATTTGTCTAGATAAAGCATTTTTGGAAACGGCGAGTCGTAATTTTTACGACATAAGTAATCTAGGGTTAAATTTACCAATCCAATTAATGTTTATAGCCTTTATAATTACATGCCATACAGTTTTAATTACATTAAATAAAAACAATTTTCTTAAAGAAATAACAGTGTTTGACATATATCATATAAGACGATCTCAAAAGTCTTGCCATAGTTGTACAACAACTGTCAGTAGTATTGTTATCATTATGATTAAATTTAGTTATCAAGTTACATTTGTCACAGTTAACTAAACCAGAACTTTGTTAGTTATTTAATATGTCATATCAAATATGTAACACTGAATTTTATTAACTTAAACTTAATAAGGAAGACAGAGATATGAGAATGTAGGATTGTTCTGGGTAAACCACTGTATGTCATATGTAAAATGTATGACTATTGAATTGGTCTACTCAAGATAACTTACATTTGCAGAGTGAAACCAACATCCAACCATCGGGCCTGCTGCAGACTTCTTTCAAAATCTGTTATTATAAGTCTTGGTTGGAGTTACGGAGCCAACTGTTTTAGAAAATCAAACAGCTTTTGGTAAGCCACCATATGTTTCGAGTCTATTAGCCTGAAAAATACATTTATGACTACAATTAATTTAATTAATATATTTCTAAAATAATATGAGTGGTATTGTAACTATATAATAATAAAACCTTACACAGAAAATATTTACCTTTTTAAATCTATTTTAAAACTTTACTACGTAAATAATAAACATTAATTTTATTATCTATTAAAATAAGATTATAAATAAAAATTTATATACAGGTCGTACTTTAAAACAGTTTACGTTTATAAGACCATACATTATGATTCCTCAACACAAAATCTTAAAAACATCATAGGTAGTGGATTAGCACAACCAGCAAACTTCTCTGAGTATTATAGAAATAGTGAATTAAAAAAAAAAACTGCAATGAACGATATTATAAAAGTATTTTGTTATTATTTACTTTTTTACTGCCTATAAGGAAATACATTTGGCAAGTAAGCCTATTTTTTAGCAAGATAGTTTAGTAATGAATTGCTTATTTAATAAACTGCTTTATATCTTGTTACATTTTTTTACTTTTCTTGAAGAGGCATTGTTTACATAAGTTGTTATCTGTGCAACTGATCTATTTTTTAAAGCATTTAATTTTTGATTTTATGTTTTGAAATATCACCACTGGAAGGGCAGATTCCTTTGAGAATAGCTTTTCCAAAATCCTCAAAAACAGTTTTTTTTCAGCATCTGTCCATTTTCTTCTCTTGTTTTTTTGTGGTCGGTTCTCTAATAGCTTTTCTGTATTATTTGGATTTTCTCTTTCTTCCTCATATATATCAAACAACTCATCATTTTCCACACTGCTTTTATTTGTCTCAGAAACTGTTATTTTATGTAGCACAGGACAAACTATCAGTTTTGTAGTGACGCTTGTCGGCAAGTTGTATTTTTTTATGTGCATGCAAAGTGTGACCTACTATTGTCGCTAGGTGGTCGTGATACAGTAGATGATTTTAGTGGAGTTTGGAAAAAGTCGCTGCTTGATGTCTCAAATCATTACCAGATAGATCATTAGGTTTAGTTAATTTCATATTCTTTTTTACTCTTTCCAAACTCTGACATGGATCCAATTTTAATGAGTAGACAAACAGGTTACTACTGGTTATACCTACGTCTGATCTGTGAGCAATCAATGTGTCCATTGCTTTTTTAATGGCTTCTATTAAAATTGTCGGTACATTTTCAAATTTTTTACCTGGTACAAAAAAATATGAAATTTTCTACACGTTTGAATGTTGTTCTCATCTAGAGGAGTATCTTTTCCCATTCATGCAAAGTCATGGCTGTTAACTAGTGTGTAGTTCTATAGCGAACCTCTCATTAGATTGACAGGTCGCCGTCGAGCTAGACACATAATATGGGTCAACAGAATGTCAACTAGCAGGTCATATGTACTAGTGTTACTGAGGTTGTTCGATAAATGACTAACGACGGAGTTGTACTTCGAAACAATATATATGCACACAGTTTTTATGTCCTCTTCAAGAGCCATTTCTGGTACTTTTAATGATTTTTTTTTAATGATTTCAATGAGTGGCGTCCTAACTGACTTGCCTAGTTGTCTTTAACAACTTGTATGAAATCGTTTACCATGTCTAATTTAGACCTGTCAATGTTTTTATAACAGTGGATACTTTCAGTTATGTTCTTTCTATGCAATCTTAAGCAATGCTGTAGAGGTTGAAGAATTCTGTATGCCATGCCAGCAACCTTGACATTGCCACTTTTGTAGTCATAGCCATTCAAAACTTCTACAGCTTTGACCAAATCCCCAAAAATAACTGGATTGAAACTGTCTTTAAGTTGTTTAATCTTGGGGTTATTTTTTCTTAATTCAGTTAAAAGCCATATCCCGCATCTCTCTTGAGCAATAGTTCTTCTCACTCTCATGGCACCTTGATTTGTGAAAATCACTACCCATCTCCAAAATCAAACTATCACTTTTTACTATAGTTGAAAAGTCATCATTGATCATATTGCTCAAAATTTCTCGCTGTAATTCCTTCATAATATTTTCTGTTTTTTTATGTACGAGTACAAATCTAGAAAACTACCAGTTTTGTTTTCTATCGAGTGTCTAAATTTTACAGAAATGTATACTTGTTTTCCAGAATTATCTTTATTGGTAACTATTCTAGAATTTCAGATAGAGTTCCAAAATGTCCAAAACTAATATAGTTTGTACTGTAGATTTTTAAAGTTTTTTAAATGGCAGCAAAGAAATTTTTGCGTGAAAAACAGACTTAAAATTCATAATTTACTTGTAATCACTACTTGCGCATCTAACTAAACCACTTTTATCAAAAAAATTTCCATATACGTAAAATAGAAAAATAGCATTTTTAAGGCTGGCTAGACACCATATTGAAAAACGTAACAGACCGTAATGACCAAAAATTAAAGTTACTTGTTTATGTACACATATACATATGAAAACTCATTCGGGTTTACTAATGCTTTGATTTTCTTTTCAATTTGGAATCCATTCTATGGTCTCCCTTGACGTCTAGACCGGGGTAAATTACCACAACATTGTCTTTACTTCTTGGCTTCTCCGTTATTAAAGGGAAGGACAGAGCTGGCGCTTGCCTTAACTTGTCCGCATAGGATCCGGTGGGTCTGACTTCAGCCTGCGCTACTTCTCTTAGGTCCTTCTTTATGCTCCCCAGTATTTGCATACTGCCGTCAATCCTGCCCTCTAGATAAGTTACATCTTCCTTGACCTTTCCTGCGGCCCCAATCATTCTCTCAATTATTTCGTCCAGCTTTTCCAGTGTTCCTTTTCCCTTCTCTTTTTTACTTGTGTATGCCCTCCATTCGACCAAGTTATCTATCTCATCCAATAGAATCGCAAAGCTCCTAGCCGGGTCCCTATGGGTTCTGCTTGTGGCCGTCCATTCTTCATCCCCCCGACTTGTCCTGACTCTTTTCCTCGTTTGTGTCGTTTGGTCTCTCTCTGACTCTGATCCCGATGCGGTATAGCCATCACCTATTCCCTCTGCATCACTGTATATGGCCTCCGCCCTTTGTGGACGCACCGCAGGTGCCCTCGATGTCTAAAACCTGGTCGAGGTGGCCTAGCAGCCTCATGGAGGCCTGGCATTGATTTCCACAGGTCTTCCGATTTGGAACCTTTATCATTTTTTTGGTCAGACCCTCCACTAAATAACTTTTACCATCCTGACCTCCTCGAGGGCGATTTTGCACCTTCCGATGACCCTACCGACATGCTCCTGTCCCGGTGAGCCATTGTCTAAAGGGGATTAATCCCCTACCTGCTATGGCACCCTATTTTTCAGAGAGAAGCTCTGATTGCACCTACTATCCTAAATACTACTTTCCCATCATCTTTTTTTTCTCTTAAAAGCTATAAAATATGTTTAAAAGCTAAAAGAACCTAAAATTCTAATCTAAAGTGGCTTAAAATTACGTTGTAAGCTCAAACCCAGAATTTCCGGATTTTGACCCAGAACCGGCAATTTCCACTACTTACATCTATGCCAAGTTCTTAAAATTTTTCAAAAAAATAGTTAGGACAGTATATATATTTTCTTAAACTAGATGATTTGATAAGATCAGTGAGTCGATCCTTTTTAAAATCCGAAGATTTTTACGAACACGTCTTTCTGCAAGTGCAAGTATCAAATTTCAACTTGCTTTAAAATATTCATCTTTAATCCTAAAATTCTGAAATTAACACAAAAGACACTCCTTATTTTTTTACGTTTTATAAACTAAATCTTAACTACCAGAGGTTATTAGTTCCACTCCTGTTGGGGGTTGAAATCTGAAACTTCAACACTTATTTCTACCCTTAAAAAATTTTTTTTGATAAATCACTTTCGCTTAAAACTCTTATTATAAAATCTCCTTAAAGCTAACAAAAAGAAAACTAAGTTATACATACCTTATATTATAAATACAACCCCTCCAATTTCAGGACTTTTCCTTTTAAGTTAAGGTGGACCCCGTTGTCCAAAATTCGCCAAACTCTAATAGAATGTTCTTCTATTTACTTACTAACCATTAAAATTATTTTTTCAACCCCTATTGATTCCAATAAAAAGTTCTTGTATCCTAAACTTCTAAACTTAGAAGGTCCTTAACCTGTTAAGGAGTACTGATGGCTATAACCGTCAACCTACCTAGGGTCTACAAGAGTAAGCAAACTAACCATTAATGTACCCCAGGGGTAAGAACATTTTTTGAGTTTAATGTTTTCAAAACTTGTTTTATTGTTATAAAATGCTAATATAATTGCTTATATAAGATTACATTAATTTAAAATGTTGGCATAGTATGATAATTTACAAAACAAGGATGCACGCAAAGTGCTACTTCACACTTCTTGCACTCATAAGCAGTTTCTTTTCTTTTGCGTTCACCTCTTGTTGTGTTTGAGCACACAAAGCACCGTTTAAGTTTTTTTCGGCCATTTTCTCTTGATGGTAGAGGGCGTAGGAAATGGCGACCTGACAAGCGTAGTGGCTGCTGGGCTCCACCCACCAGACGTGGCATGGCTACGGCCTCGTGTTTCAGTGCATTATGTCTTTCCAACAATTGCCTGATGAGGTTTATGCGGAAGTCCATAATTTGAAGCCTTGCATTTAGGTTTTTTGACTGCATGTACTGTCTGCAAATTCATACACATATCGTAACACAAATAGTTGTATATTGAAAAACAAACAACAATAAAAATCGCCACAATATTTTATATTTTTTTTGTGGCCTAATTATTTGTTTATTATTTATAAACAACTTGTTATCATATTATATTTATTAGCTGTTATCAATTATTAGAACATGGATAGTATTTATTAGTATTTTGAGAGTTACTATAATTTATATAATTTTATGTAGAAAGATGTTTGAGTCAACTTACCTGTACAAATAGTATGAATTCAAAACACTAAGATCCAGGAGATGGAAGAAGAGTTTGATGTACCATTTTATGCCTTTTCTAGTAGAATCATTGTATGATACCATCATGTCACTTTTATCCACAGCACCCATATTGGAATTGTAGTTTAGCACACACTTTGGCTTTAGTACACCTTTGTGTGACCTTGTATGGGTGGGTGGGTGGGCCAATGCCACTGTACGTATATGGGTGGGCGGGTGGGTCAAAGTCGTACATGTGAAAGTGGGTCGCATTAAGTACGATGTTAACCTCCTGTGTGTGTGTGGAAATATCTTACGGTGACATGGGACATTTTGGACCGCCTTCCAAAATCGTATGGCTGGGTGGGAGAATTATATCCAAATCCAAGGCATTCGAAGTAAGGAGGGAGTCAATGCAAATGTACGTGAATGGGTGGGCGGGTGGGTCAATGCCAGTGTACGTATATGGGTGGGCAGATGGGTCAACGCCAATGTACGTGTATGAGTGGGTGTGTGGGTCAATGCCAATGTACGGCAAACAACCTCGCCCCCTCCCTACCATTAATCACTCACATAATTATAGTTCAAGGTTGTAAGTAAGTATAGTTAATTACGCATAATTAAGTATAGTTGCCATCGATATGTACACTACTGATTAAGAGTGAGGTCTCATGTTACACACCAATTTCTTTAGGTATTGATTTATACTGTCTCTAATACTTAAAACTGTATGGTTTTATAGTACTTGTTCGACTATTAAGCTTGAAAAAAAACTTTCAACATTTTTTTTTTCTCGCTTGGCAAATAAAAAACGGCGAAAAAAACGCAACTGTTGGTCTAAAAAGTGGCTGATGAAGAGGGAAACGTATTCACACATTAATTTGCTGAACGAATTAAAGGTGACTCCAAAGGATTGGCACAACTACCTCAGGATGGATGAAAGTACTTATCTCAACCTTTTGTCTGCGGTTACTCCATTAATTGAAAAAAAAAATACTGTGATGAGAAGTGCGATATCCCCTCATGAACGATTAACAGCAACACTGAGATTCCTAGCTACTGGGAGAAGTTTTGAGGACCTAAAATATTCGACAATCATATCACCGCAAGCACTTGGCAAAATAATACCTGAAACCTGTGAAGCAATTTACAGAGTTCTACATAAGGACCACTTAAAGGTAAGAGAAATAGTATATTATGGAACAATATTTTATTGTAGGTTTTGCATTTCACAGTTAACAATGGATACAACTAAAAAAATACTGCAAATAAAATTACTAAAAGCACACATGAATACAAATTAAACGTAAAAAACTCGAATTTCCAATATAAAAGTAGGCTACAGATAACAAATTTGTGAAAACTGTATAATCTCAATGAAATGGAAAAATATACGTAGGCTACCAATTTAAGAAATATCATTATATTCAGGAACATATCTAGCAAGTGTGGAATCCATGTTCATTTGCTGTTCTTGTGCCTGCTGCTGTCCAACAAGCGTGTTATTCATGTTCCCATGCTGTGCGTGTGTCTGATGCTGCCCAAGGTTCATGTTCACTTGAGGGAGGGGCGAAGGGGTTGAACTTCTAATGGATGCTGGTGAGTGGCTCGGGGTGGGTACGCTGTATTGTGAACTGCTCCCGGCAGATGGAGAATATTGGTCGGTAGCAAAGTTGCTTACAGGATGGAAATTTGCAGGTGGGAAAGGGTGGTATTGATGATGGTACTCATGTGGCATTTGACGAGTGAACGCAAAGCTACCATCTAAATTTCCACCATCGGCCTCAAAAAGAACATCGTTAATGAATTTCTCCGCCCACCTACATTGATCGCTACGCAGTTCCCTAATTTTCAGTGCGATCATTTTACCAAACGCATCATAACGATCATCTGGTTTTCTTGGTGCCTTGAAAGAGGTTTTAACAAGCGATCTTTAACGCTTGTTAAAACCTCGTTCTTTAGTTTAACGTTGTCCTTTGCTTTTGGTCTCGCTGGTGGCTTGCTCGGACGAATGTTTTGTCCAGCTGATGATCCGGTTGATCCGGTTGTAGCAGTAGTTTCATCCATGCCGGCTGTTTGTAAGTCCTCTGATCCATCAACATCCCTCGAAGTTTCATCTTGAGCAGCTGTGTTTAAAGTATGTTCATCTTCCTGGAAAAAAGGTTAACAATTAAAATGGTCGTAACATTTAACTTGAAAGAATACAAAGTAAATGTATTTTATACAATATATATATACCGTACCGTAACAAGTGCACTGGCTATTAGTTTTCAGCTCCTACATGAAAAAATAAGTCGAAAATGTTCAAAAAAGTTTTTTTTGCCTTTGTTTTGTTGCTTCCCGCCATTTTGTGTTTTAACTGTGGTGCAAAATTTAATAAAAAATGGTACATTTACAAAAAAAGAAATGAACTAACACCCCTCCCCCCCACAGGTAACTCTAGCCCCCCACAGGGGGTACGCGCTTTTTCCTTTCCCATGTAATTTTATAGCGTAAAATAACATCTAATGAGACCTTAATTGTCAAAATCGGTTCATAAATAACAAAGTTATGAGGATTTTAATGTTATTTTAGATATGTTCCCCACAGGTTTTCACAAAGAAAATCACACTAAAATCCTCATAACTTTTGTCATTTATGAACGGATTTTGATAATTAAGGTATCATTAGATTTGTAATAAATAAATATATATATATACAAGCTTTAAATAAATATACATCTATATAATTTATATAATATATTTAAAGGTGTTTTTATTGTTTTTAATTTATTTCGGTTTTCCAGTTTCCCAGAACTCAAGAGGAATGGAGAAACATAGCTAAACGATTTGAGCTGCGCTGGGATTTTCCACACTGCCTTGGAGCACTCGACGGAAAACATGTGTCTATCGTCCCTCCTCCTGAAAGTGGATCTGAGTTCTTCAATTACAAAGGAAAGCATAGCATGGTGTTACTGGCAATTGTCGATGGGAATTATAGGTTCATAATGTGCGATTTTGGAACAAATGGTAGGGTGTCAGATGGTGGTGTGTTACAAAACACTTCATTTTTTGACAAACTTAAACGTGGTCAATTGAATATACCACCCGAAGAGATTGTTGAGAACACATCCACAATTTTACCTTACGTTTTTGTTGCGGATGATGCATTTCAGTTGCGAGTCGACATGATTAAGCCATTTAGATTGGCAAGCCTGACTGATGATGATAACAAGATATACAACTATCACGTTTCACGAGCGAGACGCATTGTGGAAAATGCGTTTGGAATTTTGAGCGCTAGATTTAGAATATTTCATACCTACATAAATATGGATCCCAAGAAAATGGAATCAGTTGTAATGGCATGCTGTGTATTACACAACTTTTTGGTCAATACTGTTCCGAATACGTACGCTCCTCCGGAATGCTTTGATGTCGATGATACGGAAGCGGGTATCACAAATGCTGGTTATAACTGTGAACATGAGTACATGTACGGTTTACAGCGAAGAACTTCTGGAAATAGCATTTATTGCTGCAACAAGGGTTCGAAAAAGGTTTATGAATTATTTTGTTAATGAAGGAAGTGTTTCATGGCAAAGAAACTTCATTTACTGAAGAACTGACAACCTTTAAACTGGCAAATGCATTTACCAAAGCAGATTACATTTTGTTATTTAAAGGGAAATGTGGTGCAAAGTACTAATAGGCATATATGATTTGTACAATAAATAGTAGTTTCTGTTCGAAAAATGAAATGTTATTTATTCTTACCTCATTATTGTATGTAGTTTCATCGTCACTTAAGTTGCTTCTTGAATTTCGTGGAGTTTCCTGGTCATCCAAAAACTGTAAAATGTTGTAGTACCAAAGTTTTGGTATATATACATCTTCTCGAGAAGAACCAGATCTTGTAGATTCCCTCACTTTTTTTAGTTCTTTTCTGTAGCTGCTTCTTAAATTGTTAATTTTTTTCAAAACAGTAGCTTTTGTACAATTTGCATCAACCTCTTTCCACACTTCCACAAGCCGTCCATACGCCGCTTCCTTCTTCATCCTATCGTGATATTCCGGTGACTTTATCTTCCATAGGCACTTTTCACTTTCGTAAACACTGATAAACTCCTCGAGACACTGGTTTTCCTTTTCACGTGACATTTTAAACAATTTAAAACAATCACAACCACTAAATAATCTAGCAACGCATCAACAGTCTGAGTTGCCACTGACGACTGACGACTGGCGACGGCGGCCTGACGCGCGCCCCACACACGTTCCGACTTGCCTGTACAGATGCCCGGCCTGCCGGATGGACGAACGTATTTTCGTTCGATCACCGGCCGCCTGTTCAGTCTTGACTGACAGGCCAGCCGGAACCCACACACGATCCGGCCGCCGGTCTCCGGCGGACTGTTCAGGCAGAACTGACAGGCCTGCCGGTACGTGTATGGCTACCTTAACATTTATCACCAACTCTACCTTGTGTTGGTGCATTTTTTACTAAAATTGAAATGTTACACATTTTTTGTACTCTAGAAAATACGACATATAATTGACCGTGAGCAAAACACGGTGCTGACAATAAGATTCCAATTTTTTTTAACGTTTGTCCTTGACTCTTGTTGATAGTCATGGCAAAAGCCAATATCAACGGAAACTGATATCTTGTGATTTGTCTTGGCAAATTATCTTCTAATGTAGTGATTCTAAAACGAGGAATCAAAGCCCTTTGACCCTTATTCTTGCCTACCAATAATTCACAATCAATACAATGGTCATAAAGTTTACAAACCTTCATTCTTGTACCATTGCAAAGACCTTCATCCAGATCAATATTTCTCAGTAACAATACAACAACCCTTTTTTTCAAACGTAAATCATGGGGTGGTAATCCTGCAGATTCTATAGAATTTAATACTTCCATGTCTGGTTCAAAACAATCTTCGGGTTCAGCCTGGTACACATCATTACTCAAGTATGTACGTACTTCACCGTCAATTTTATCCATTATTATTTTATTTATTTCTTTTGCACCGTCATTTGTGGGGCACAAAATTGCTGAAGTAGAATGATCCATCTCAAGGTGTTCTCCAAATACATTTGCAATCAAATCATCTAAATTGCTGATACACATTTCATTAGGCAATTCTATCGCATCATTCGTTCCATTGGCGTAATCTGGTTGAGGTAACATACCATTTCCAAGTTTTAATAACTATTTACCAAATTCTATTTCACCCTGACCGGTACGCATATTCTGAGTCAATGAAAACTGAAAGAAATTTGACCACAAATTACTACACTTTATACTATTTCTAATTATTGTACTTCTGTTTCCGTGTTTAAGAACAGGTAGAACTTGTCTAAAATCACCACCCATGAGCAGAACTTTTCCACCGAAAGGTGTTGATGGAGCTTTCATCAAGTCTCTCAAATACCTATCTATTGACTCAAGTGCATACTTTAGTGACAGGAGCTTTATCCCATATTATTATAGAAGCATTTTTCACGGCAATGGATTTTGGATGGTTTACAGACCATCCAGCAACCGTATCTTCATGTATTTTTAGCGGCAAACGAAATGCCCAATGCACTGTGGTTCCATAGGTTAATAATATCGAAGCCATTCCGGTCCAAGCTACTGCAATAGTGTACTTTCCTTTTGCTCGTAGATTATTTAAAATAGCATTGTATAAATATGTTTCACCGGTACCCTCAGGCCCGTCAACATAAAAAAAATTATACGAATTAATTTTAACTCTTTCAGCATTATCAACTGCATTCATTACTGTTTTATACACATGACATTGATTTTTATTCAACGTGTTTACATTTATCTCAGTAACAATTTGATCAGTCGATTCTAGAACATCGCCATAATCAGATCTTTTGGTCAAAGGAAGGTTGAAATCTGTCAAATCTTTGCCATTTCTCTTCAAATGAAATTGAATTGAAAGCAAACATCGATCAACTGCTTCATCTTGACTGTATCCGTTTCTTATGTAATCTTCAATCAAATCGTTTTTAAATTTTTCAAACAAATCATTCATTTGCATAATCTGATCATCTTGCGCAATACAACACATTAATGCCAATATTCTGCGCAATCTCTTTGCAAATCTTACTGTGGCCAATTCTTCTAGATAATTTGAAAAACCTTCTTTATTATCAATAACGCCTAACGCTTTACACGCTTCATAGTAAGTAGCATACTCAACGCCATTAACCGTGCGTACATCATTGTAACATGGTTCACCTAGAATATGCCTAAGCGAAATTCGCAAATGAAACAATTCGACTTGGTCAGGCGTCACTTCAACTAAATGACCAATCTGTTTTGACACTTGTTCCCTTAATTTCCATTCACATCTTTTCGCATCCCACGTATAAAACTCTGGCATATCTATGTATCGCAAATTATTTGCAGTTGCATTTTCCCTATTCAATTTGAACCAAGCCAATAATTTTGTATATTTGTCAGCTTGTTATAAAAAAAATCTTCATCATCTAAGTTCTCATCAAAAATAACATATTGTTCATTTTCTAAGTGAATAGGTAATGTCATAACAGAATGTGATCTTGCGTTAATAGGAAATCTTAATAGACGATAGGCAGCCTCAAGATGAACTAACATAACGGCATTCAATGAACTTATCAATTTCATCCCAATTGACAACTTCTGTACCTTCATCACATGACTGAACAGTAATACAATCAACTCCTTTATGTAAATTTGTAAAGATATTTCATGCTGGCAATACTAGTACAAATCTCAAAATTTATATGACACTGATATTTTTTAGCAGCATACCTATTGTACGGGACTATTCGCCTATTGTCCACAATCTGACCATCAACCTCTATTGTTTGACCGTCTCTCCTTTTACGGTATATAGCTCGTGCATTGTTAGGTATAACGGTTTCATCTGAAAATTGTTTAGGAAATCTTCGAGCATTTACCATCTCGCATGCAAGGTGCTGTTGGATTTGCCGCTCCGCACGGTTTTTGCACATAGTGCTCTATTACAATTTCATTAAACTCATATTTTTACTTGTGTTGCAGATGACATAGAATATCAAACCACTTTGGATTTGTAGTAAAAATGATAAATAAGTCCGGCATGCCAAATCTCGCTATAAGTGTCATAGATTCAATATACAATTATTCCATGTATCTAGGAAAATTAACATGACTGGCCGGAAGGATAATCAATTTTCCGACACGCGCATTCAACTCATTGGCTTTTCTAGCTATATGATCACGTAATCCCTGATATGCTTCGGCTCGTAGTTTTTTTTTTTTATTTTGTTTCAAATACCACATCATGTTAGCTTCAACTTTACACGAAGCATCTATCAGATACTGCAAAAAAAGTTTTCTACCATTATGAATTATGGAGAATCTATCTCTTTCACAAATACGATAAGCATAGAATTCCCTAAATGTTACTGTAGGTATTGTGTTGTTACGTAGAACAACATTACCATGAACATCTCTTAACAACACATGTTTTGTTTGCATAACATAGCACATTTCTCCATTTGGAAACAGTAATTGATACACCAATGGATGCTGATTCAATCTGCTAATGAATTCAAATTTTTACTTTCAGTTGATCTATTGCTACCTTTAGGATAGACAATAAGATTTACATCAAAAGGAGGAGTGGTGCCTTCAAAAACAGCTGCAATTTCATAACGGCTACTGGGTGATTCCATGTTGCGTAAGTGAGTTTGTATGTTTTCTTTAAACATTATGTAAATTATGTTCAGCTATCATATTAGACATTGATTGAAAAGCTCGACACAATGGATTTATTTCTCGCAACATAATTTCTATATTTTGTATCAGTTCATGATCTACTCGATCACCAATAAATTGCTGACGAAGTCCACACGCTTCATCACAATCAACAAAATAATATTGATTGTTTTTCAAATTTTCTAAACTTGTTAAATCTGGTATAGGTTCAACATGGTGATAAATCTGACCAGTTATTTGAAAGCACCAAGCTCCTTGACCAACGTTTCGGTCGGTAGGATACTTTGCTTTATATGAAGCCATAGCAAAATTAGAATTTATAGTTCTTATTTGTTCACGAAAATTCATTCCCATCGCAATGTCTGATGTCAACAAATCATACAATAAATCAGGACATTCACCCAATTCGGGCAAAACGACATGTCCAAAATGACAGCATGTATTATATAGTGTATTATTTCGATTGTGAAGTTTCTCTAACAATGAAAATTTCCCTCCACAAAAACAACATAATTGATTCATCATACCGATACCGAACAATGGTACAGTTTGAACACATTCTTCACTATACTGCAGAGCTCTTCTGTACGTTAATTTATAAGGAACATTCCTGCTTAGTCTTGGTCTTCGAGGAGGAAGATTACGTACAACATTAGGAACCACTTGTTGCACACCATGCCGCGTCAAATCGTCATCATTCAATCTATTCAAAACCACCCTGGGTTGGTTAGTAGATTCGTAGTTAGAAGTAACATTTTCAATTAAATGACGGTCAATCCTGTAATCTTGTACAATTCAATAACACCTTACTTCATCATCAGTTAATATGTTCAAAACCACCCTGGGTTGTTTTATAAAATTATAGTTTTGAACATCATTTCCAAACACATTATAATTAATCAAATCTTCTTGTGTAAGGCGTTTAAAGATAATTCTTGGTTGCTTGGACAAAGCAACATTTATAATTGGTTCTACACAACCAATATTTTCAACATTATTATTCAATGGTTCAACACGACCATTATTGATGTTAATTGGTTCAACCAAACCAATAAAGTTATTGTTGTTTTCAAAAACAACATTATGACCATTACAGTCATCACATGCATTTTCACTATGCAAGATATTTAGTTGTTGTTCAATATTATTATTCAATGGTTCAACACAACCATTATTAATGTTAATTGGATCAACATGACCAATAACATCATTGTTGTATTCAAATACAACAAACATTATGACCAAAATTAATGTTAATTGGATCAAGATGACCAATAACATCATCGTTGTTTTGCAAAACAACATTATGGTCAATATTAATGTTAATTGGTTTAACTAAACCAATATCATCATTGTTGTTTTCAAAAACAACATTATGACCATTACAGTCATCACATGCATTTTCACTATGCAAGATATTAAGTTGTTCAGTAACAACATTTTGAAACATATCTATATAACATGGATCATAATGACCGTTAACTTGGTCAATACTTACCTGTAATCCCGAACTAACTGCGGGATATTGATCGTCTTCACCTGGATTTTGATCGTCTTCACCTGGATGTGCATTGCTGATACTCAGTTTGGACATCATCTCAATTACATGCAATAAATAATTAGACTCCATGTCCAATTGATTCTGCAAAATAAATAAATTATTATTTTGATTATATTAATTATACAAATTATAATTTTTATAGTTAACAATAAGATATTTATAAAACTATTTTTAGAAACAACAAAAATTAAAAAAATCAACAATTGCTATCATTTTAAAAAATATTGTTTTTTTGACCAGGTCTCGACTTGTGTTTCCACTGCAATGTTTGGAATGTTGTTTACTCCGGTGTCTCGAATGACTACCATTTGAATAATTTTGCTTACTTAATTCCTTATATTTGTTGGTTATTAATTTGCTATAATTACCGAATATTATTTGAATGTTCGGTATTTGTTCTAATCAAATGCACCTATTTCCTCACTAAAATAATTTGTATTTTATTGAATTTAATTAATTTTATCGTAAATTAGGTGGACCTGTTACAGGACAAGTCTTCCTGTCATACCTTATGTGCCTGATGTTACACCTAGGTTCGTTTGGAAAGACATCCCGATTTGTCATAACGACGAGAGGTGTCTTGACCATTGGAACTGCCGCCTGGTACTTGACATTAGCCATGAAGGTATTCCCCTGCATAATGTCAAGCACGTTGTCCAGAAATGAAGGGTCAATACTGGCCTCGTTCCATTTGTTAAGACGCCTGTCGACGCCACCCATCCACGGGAATTGATTTTGCCTAGAGGGGTTTTCAATCTTGCCGACATTCAACGCAAAGCTACCCAAACAATCCACAAAAAATTTTTCCCACTATTGAGGGGACCAACAATTAAAATAGTATTCTTTTTCCCTTCATTGAGATGTCTATCCAAGAAATAGTATACCGTAACCAGGAAGTTACATACAGTGTCAATATCGTGGAATTGAAATATTAGTAATCTTAAAATGGCTTCTAGGTTAGTGTCTATATCATAATACATATCGTTAATATATTTTAAAGAAATATATACATAATGTGATTTCCCATCCTTCTGCAAATGAAACAGTTCATGTACAGTCATTTTATTTATTGTTAATCTACATCTATTTAAACAATTATTAACTATGATAACTGTGTTATTGACAGTTAGCATTCTATCGTCGTTTAACCATATATCACAACGAAAACATGCCTCAAGAGGTGAACAAAGCACGCACATTATCACTTCTATTATTTCACTTGCACATAGTCTCCCTCTGCATCTGACTGCTTTTCCAGCAGCTTCTGGAGTTCCTGCTGCAGATGTAGTGCGCTTCAAAGCATGGATGTGTTGTCCTTCACCGGGACAAATGCCCTGGTCTCCGCATGCTTCCACCAGTCCATGGCCGGGTGTCCCATCACGTTCTTCGTTCTGTAAATTTCCAGCTTCACAATAAAATCTCCGTCTATCGTCGGCGATTTCAAAGAGTATTTGTAGTTTCCCTTCCTGAAGAACATAGATCGATAAAAGCCTGAGGTCCTCGGACGATAGAGCGGAGAAATACTTGACTCGTCGTCTGTAGAATGGTGCAAGCCGTAGTCCTGTGAACACGCCACACCTGCAGGTGCTGTCCTTCCATCTGCAATCGTAGATGACGTGTATGTGGCTGAACGATTCTGCACCGGACTCGGCACCATGGAAGCTAACATAGGTGAATCCGTTCTTTCTGAATTCTGTTGGCACCTGTTTCTCTCTGCGGCTTCTGTAAATTCCATCAGCCAGTTGGAAAGCTTTCTCTTCATTTTCACATCTATAGACATTGTGGACCAACGCTCTGCGAGGCTGTGCTTTGAGTAATTCTGTATAAATGTCTGACCATCCAGTATCTTGGCCCTTTCGCCTATCGTTGTAAGCAGCTGGTAGAGACTTTCCAACATCTGACGTGGTAACTTCCCGCTCTTCGTTGCTTTCTTGTATTTCTGGTACATCAGACCATACTAATCCAGACGAATCGCAGGCATGCTCATCAGTAGTGTAAGCAGGGTCCATGATTGGGTCGTGGACTGTTTTCTCTTCTTACTTGGCGGTTCTTCCTCCGCCTCCGATGATGTGTGTCTGTTGTCGGGCACGTCGACTTGACACTCGATCTCCTCACCTATCAATGACACCAACTCTTCTATCTCACGATTTTCGGACCGATCTTCCTCTTCTATTAGATGCTTAGTAATTGTGGTAACGTCCATATCATCAATGAAAGATTTATAATTAGAATGTGTTGTTGTTTTTGAAAGTAAAAATTCACGGGTTATATACAACTGTTTAAATCGTTTAAGTTTATTATACGGATCACGGTTGTTATTATAAATTACATGTGTTTTAACGCTTTTATAATAATCCGTTAGTTTACTCTGTTCGTAACACGGTGTACTACAGTAACGACGCTGGAGATCGCGTATTGTGTGTTTTGCACTGTAAGACTCCTGACACATAACTGGCCGAGCGGGCGGGCTGGAAATAAGGTTGGTTGTCCGACCTTGGCCCTGAGCGCATGGGTACCGGCATCACCCAGTACATTGCCCATGCCCGGATTGAGGAAGCTCAAGGCTGCTTACTTGCCGGGATCTACGATCCACCTACTGTCATACCCTGCCGGAGGGCTCGTAGTATATGAATATATGTGTCATAATCAGTGTACTGAGTGGTACTGCTGTCAGGCACCCTATAACGTTCAGTGGTGTTGGTCCACCCGCCCTCCCATACACGTTCAGTGGTGTTGGCCCAACCGCCCTCCTATACACGTTCAGTGGTGTTGGCCCACCTGCCCTCCCATACACGTTCAGTGGTGTTGGCCCACCCGTCCTCCCATGCACGTTCAGTGGTGTTGGCCCACCCGCTCTCCCATTTACGTTCAGTGGTGTTGGCCCACCCGCCCTCCCATACATGTTCAGTGGTGTTGGCCTACCTACCCTCCCATACATGTTCAGAGGTGTATGGCCTATAAAAATTACGTTTAAGCTTAAATTTTAAAATTTTGTTTCTAATTCATAAATAACTGATTTATAACGAGAGTTATTCATTGGCATCTGCAGTCAGCATTCAGTCTAATTTATAGTCTATAAAGGATAGTTCGTCACTACAGTGACATGTTAATGCCTGTGAATCGGCCTAACGCTTACGTCACACCAGCAATGGGTGGAGCTTCACTCTCAACTCTTCCTGAATAAAACATAACATTGTAATAGACAGTCCGCCCACCAATACACGTGCAATGGTATTAGCCCAAACGCTCATCCTTACACATGCATACCCACTCATACACGAACAGTTATATTGTCCCACCCGCCCATAATAATAAATAATAACAGGTCCATAAATGCAGTCCACCCACCTGCCCATCCATACATGTACAGTGGAAATGACCCATCCCAACCATACAAATACAGTGTAAAAAAATCTGTAACATCAAAAGTTACAAAAGAGCTACGAGAGTGCACATTTATTATGTCATAATGCACCGTAATTATACGGGTATTGGGACTAATGGATACCCAATTATCCCTTTACGTTTGTTTGGCAAGTTCTGAATTGCAAACCCATAACCCACCCGCCCACCCATACACATAGAGTGGTATAGACCCACCCACCCATACACATACAGTGGTATAGACCCACCCGCCCACCCATACAGGTACAGTTGTATTTACCCACCCACCCAATCATACACGTACAGTGGTCAATACCACTGTACGTGTATGGGTGGGTGGGTGGGTCAATACCACCGTACGTGTATATTCAATACCACCGTACGTGTAGACAGAGAGCTGTCAGTCATCTTAGGAGTATGGGCAGGCTAGTGGGTCAACACCACTGTACGTGTATAAGCGGGTGGGTGGGTGGGTCAAGACCACTGTACGTGTATGGGTGGGTGTGTAGGTCAATACCACCATACATGTATGGGCGGGTGGGTGATTCAATACCACCGTACGTGTATGGGCATAGGCCTGGGGGACACGGGTTAGGAGCCACGGCGGAAGTTACGAAGCTGAGTAACGAAGCTAACGGCCGTATAATCGGCCAATAATTATTTAATTAATATTTTTAATTAATTTAAGTTGGCAGCAGTTGTACGTTCGCTTGCGCGCATCACAATGACGACAGTTCTATTTTCATATATTTATAATTTTTGTATTTATTTATTTATAATCTGTATTTATATTTATTAATAATTTTATATTTATATATTTTATTTATAATAAGTTTATATTTATATATTTATATTTTATAGAATTTATATTTTAATTTTAAAGATTTTTAATAATCCGTCAGCTTCGTAACTGTAGCCGTGGCTGGAACGCTCATTTTAGTCCATTAAGCATTGGATCGAGAGAACGGAACGACCTTCCATAAAGTTTGGATCGCGGTGTGGATCGACCTGTGGTCCATTAAGTATTGGAACGCGGAAGGCCCGTAGAGCCCGACGGCAAGGTGTGACAGGAGGTGGATTGTAGATCCCGGCAAGTAAGCAGCCTTGAGCTTCTTCAAACCGGGCATGGGCAATGTTGGTAAGCCTGTTATACTTAGTCGCAATGAATTTCCCCGGACACAGGTCTCTCGGCCCTGGCAATACAGTATCAAATGGAGAAAATTATTTTCAGCAGTATCGTAATTATTTGCTGTATTTATTTAAACAGTTGTCTTGATAGTCAAGCATAAGCAGTACAATGGTATTGTAGACTGCTTAGTGGTGTTTTGCTGGCACAGTATCTAGGTCGGGTCAACAGCTTTGTCATTTAGTATGTGGCTCTTATAACACTGCCTAGACTGTGATAAGTTATTAAAGTGTTTGACTGGTTCACTATGCCAGTTAAGTCATGAGTTTATAATTATAAATGTGTTTGATTTAACCCTTTCCAATCTTGAGGCCAATTGGACTGCCCACGCTGAAGTACAGACATCTCTCTATTGTTTTGCTGTCAGCTGTCCTTTCCGCTCTGCGTGGCCAGTCAGACTGGTCATGTCACTTATTGTGCCATGTCTGCAATGATCATGGCGGCTCTCTCCCACCAACTCTGTATTAGTTTTACTACAATACGTAATGTTTACATAGGGCATTTAAAATTTAAAAGTACTTAAATACCATTAGTACATTTAATCATTTTATTATTGTTAAAATAATTAAGAATATTTAAAAAAACAAGATACGTATAATAAGACATTTAAAACTTGAATTACATATTTATCATGAATTAAAAGAAATTGTACTTCATAGTTGTAACTTGTACAAAGCTAATGTCTATCTTCAATTTAGTTAATTTTAAATTTTTTTTCTGAATGGTATCTTTGGAAACATTCACCAATATAGAGACCTGAGTTACTTTTACAGGTTTTACAGTAGAAAACAGTCCTTTTCCTTTCTTTTCCTGGTCTTCTATCACTGCAAACTGCACAGTACTTTGTTTTCCCGTTAGGTAGTTGAAAGGGCAAATGTAGCTTTCCATTTAATCAATCGGCCTTCATCAAAGTTAGATGGCCGACCTCGGTTTTTTGTATTTCTAACTTCTCCAACTAATTCTGCTTTTAGCATTTTTCTGTATTGTCTCTGTTGAACTTTGTGTTTTTTCTCTTGATTGGCATTGTTAACAATGATGAATTTACAATTCCTATTTCCAAAAGCCAAAAAAACACTTTCCGCCACCACTTCAAAGATTTTCTTGTAAACGAGTATGAAGATATAAATTGGTCGGAAATATCTACTCCCCTCCCTTATATACTTGTTATACTTGCATATAACAGTAGGCTTATTCAACTCTTCCTCTTCCTTTCCTTTTTGTCTTCTTTTTATCGTCTGGGTTGTTTTGTCTGCATATAGTGTGCTAAGCATCGCCACTAGATTTTTATCTTTCCATAATGAAAGGCTGATTTTCTAATTTTTTCTGAATATTTTTATTTCTCCCTTTTTTAGTTTAAGTTTAGGAGTACATTTTTTGCTGTTTTTTCTCTGTGGTCTAACTACTTCTGGTAGGCCACTTCTATTTAACATAATAGTCCCCGTTAAATTTACCTTCCAATTTAACAGTGTTGAAGCTAGGTCTGGGTTTGTGTACCACCTATCTGTAAATACATGCAGCCCCTCCATGTCTCCATAGGTTTGTTGCAGTTTGTGTACTAGATGAAGAACAATTCAGCTTGTAACACCCAAATCTTGCCTGTCCATTCTATCCGTGGTTATCTTATTACCAAAATAAGGCTCTATGGCGCATATGTAACCTGTAGTGGACTCTGACAAAACAAACACTTTGATCCCCCACTTAATGAGCTTATCCTTATTGTACACTTTAAATACAATTCTCCCCTTGATCTCTATGGTGCTTTCATCTACACTCACAGTTTTTTGTGGTAAGTAAAACTCTCTAAAACTCTCTGAATTTTTTATCTAAATATGATGATACATTTCTTACCTTCCCAGACCGTGTTAGTGTTCCAGATATGGGGCCAGAACGGGGTGGAGATACATGCAAATTCCAAAATATTTGGAGAAATGTTTCTTTGCTGAAAATGTCTTTTAAAAATGGCTGAAAATCTACCAATTCAGTGGAGAAATAATCAACAATTTCTGGTTTATTATTCATCCCCATGTTGATAATGAGACCTAAAAAGGCTTTTATCTCTTGCTGAGTTACCTCGGTCCATGACCACCATACTGAATTCTTCTGTAAGGGACTATTTTTCAAAATCTTTTCTGAAGCATAACTGTTAGTCTCCTTAACTATTTCGTTAAGTAGGCTGTCTGTAAAACACAGTTGGAAGAACTCTAGAGGTGTCTTATGTGAATTATTTAATGGAGGTTTGTAACCACTGACCTGAGACCAAATCTCTCCACTCTTCAGCCCTGCTTTCACCATCTTCATTATTATTTGTTTCTTCTGTAATTTCATTAGTTAAATCGCTCCCTTCTTCTGTAGCATGACTAACATCTTCCTCTACTGCTTCAAAATCGTAATTTTCTTCATTAGATTCGTTTTCATTGGTAACAAAATTATCATCGATATCTGAATAAATATCACTTTCACAATCTGAACTTAAATCATCCTCAATATCCAGTAATTCTTTATCCATAATTAATGAACGTAATTCTTTATCCATAATCAATAAATATTTACAACCAATGGTTTATTTTAGTAAGAGAATGAGCTTGATAAAAAAATATTAAACAATTATTTACAAAAACATATTTACTCCTATAACACTAACTAATCCTAATGTCTTAGTTATAGAGTTACTCACTGTAGGTTACTTAGGCACACACTGTTTTATGTTTTACAACTCTACACAACTTTATATATATAAAAATAACAACACTTAGCAATCTTTTTGGTGTTTTTAAATTTCAAGATCGATTTCAGTCTCGTAAGACTATCATCAGTTGAAAAACAGAATATAAATAGGGTTATAAATATACTTAATTTTAGAATAATTAATTCAACAGCTGACATTATAAAAATTTAAATAAAAATGTAGATGGATAAGTTGTAGATCTTGTTAAATTCTTATAATTTTGCATCTTCATGATAGAATCAAACATAATATTTGAGTGAAATTTTATTTGATCGTTGAGTAATAATGATGGGTTTTCTTTTGTGTTTTTGTATATGTAAAATTTTTCAATAGCATCTAGTTTTTTACTTTTAGGTGCAAAATGTATAATGTCTAAATTTTTTTCAATTGATGAAATATTATGGTTTTCTTGTATTAAATGTTCAGCAAATGTTGATAAATTTTGATGTTTGTTTTTTGGTATATGTTCCTTGAATCTTCTACTAAAACTTCTTCCTGTTTGGCCAATGTAATATTTAGGACAAGTCGAACATTTAATTTTATAAATTCCAGAATTATTGTATTTGTTTTCATTATTCTTAGTAGAGTAGTTATGTTGTAGTATATGTTTGATACTGTTCTTTGTTCTATATGTAATTTTATATCCTTGTTTGGAGAATATGTTATGTAAAGATTTGTTAATATCTCCATGATTGGTCATTTGAATATAGTTATTTTTTTCTTTAGTTTTAGAATTAAGAGTTTTCTTTTTGTGTTTATTAATTAATTTACTTATTAAATTTGGTTGATATCCATTATCGACAGCAATTTGTTTGATAATGTTGATTTCTTCTTGGTAATCTTCTGTAATCTTAGTTACTTCTGTAATTTTTAGTTGATTCTTCTGTAATCTACACAACTATTTACAAGTAGGTCTTTAACCGAATACAGTACTATTATATATATATATATATATATATATATATATATATATATATATATATATATATATATATACAGGGTGAATGGTACGTGGTGTTTAAAAATTTAAGGGCTTAAACTACATGCTTGGGGCTACTTAAAAACGCAAATTTAAGTTTTATATGTCAAATGGTTAGTGTGGTATGTTCAAATTAAGATTTTTTTTAAAATTGTGAACCTAACCATAAAAAAGCTTTATTACTCGCTCAAAAGATCATATTTTTTAAACTGTGACACCATTTTTGAAATTTACATTAAATTTTCAACAAGAATAATGAGCTAGTAAGATGCGTAAATTAAGGTTGGTGTTTAAAATTATGCGTTAAAGTAAAAAAATCATATTTTTGTAAAATTTTAAACAATGTTTTACGCGTAGTTACTAAATTGTGGTAACGGACATAATGTGTCAAACCATACAGAAAACTGAGTAATTTAATGTTCTTTTCAATGGTATAGTTGTGATTTTAATTATTTTGTTTCGTCATCGAAAACGTTAGGTGAAACTGAATTAAAACACAGTTTGCAGAAAACTTGAAGCTTTGACTATTTATTACAAGAAAGATTATAATACTTTGAATTGACATAATATTAAGACATACTAATTACATTCGTAAAAATAATTGAAAAAAAGGTCAACTTAAAAGAATAAGATTTACAAATGTTGTTCAAACTGCTCCGCTTTTGTTAATTCCTCTTCAAACAGTACACCGTGTCCTTGTAGCCATTCCTTCATGTCCGCCTTCTTGGCTGATATTGTGGGAACTTTGTCCAACAGTTTTGAATGGTAAGACGCATTGTCCATTACAATTGTTGTGGGGTTCCTGAGCCGTGGAAGCAGAGTGTCCTTAAACCATGACAGAAATGTGTCACTGTTCATTTCTTCGTGGTAATCTCCTGTACCTTTGGACTTGAATAACAAACAGCACTCCGGAACAAAACCATTGGAGCTCCCGGCATGCAGAAGAATTAATCGTTCACCTTTACCTAAAGGTGCAGCCATTGTGCCCGTTATAGAGCCATCCGACCATCCTTTTGCTGGACAATGGCCCGTATTCACCCAAGTTTCGTCCAACCAAACAATATTTTCAAAACATTCTTTCCTGATTTCTCTTAAAAACTTACAACGCTTAGCAACAATGTCGTTCCTCTCCAAAAGAATCCTTCTTTTGTTAATTTTTTCATATTTGAAACCAATGTGTTGAAGAAGGGCGTGCAGTGAAGATCTGGATCCTCGAAATAAATCAGCTTCCCTCAGGGAGACTTGCAGCTTCTTTAAAGTAGGGTGTTCTTTTCTGCAATAGTATCCATAAATATGACGTCAAATTGCATCTTGTTCGAAAGCATCAAGTCTTGTTACTCTTCTATTGATGTTTCTTTTTTTATTTGGGGTATTTAATGTTGAAGGTTCACCTTGATTGATTTTTTCAACCTTTTCTTTGCAAATACTCACAACTGTACTTTTGTTAATGCGCAGTGCGGCTGCTGCTCTATCCACAGCCTTATCCACTGGCAGTAATGGACCCTTATTTCCTTTTTCTTCTATAAAATACTGTCTTACATTGAACACTAACTCACGAGCTTGGCTTCTTAAAGGCGCTCCTTGTCCTATTTTCTTGTAGGGAGAACTCCGTTTCTCGTGTATTCGAGGTCTTCCTCTCTTCTTCCTGGGTTCAGTAGGCTCAGCCATCACAAAATATACAGCGACAAAATCAAACAACTGAAAACTTTGGCGTTACAGTAGTACCCCACAACGTACCTCAATTAGTGATTAAACACTAGATTTAGTCTTGAAAAAGACTGTTTGATAGTCTTGAAAAAGACTGTTCGATAAATAAAAGATTCACACACGAGTAGTAAACTGACTCAAGTATAAACAGCGAGGTAGGAAGATGACTGTGTGGCGAACCATGAGACACTGAGCCATCCCTTGTCAATCAACACTATGCGGCAACGCTGTGCAAAACCGCCCCTCGCTGATTGGCCGAGCCCTCGCCGAACCTGTTTTGGTGCATGGTGGGCAGCGACGACCGCTCGCTCCCAATGCGGAAGCTGTTTAAAACGGAGTATAATGGATTCCAGTTTTCCTCGTGATAAAAACTTTAAAAGAAACTAACTTTTGTTAAACTAAGCAGGTAGTGGAATTTCCCAGTCATTAAGGACAACAGACAAAACTATGGATAAGATTGGGGTGTATGCCGGGTCTAAGAATTGTGGCAAAACCCCATTCGTCCCTGATTTACATGTGTTTTTAATCACATAACGTTATTTGAATGTCCAGTCCTAGTTGCTGGCTAGTATGATAGTCTTACAATTTTTTAACCACTCTGTGTTTCTTTCTATTCAAATAATAATAAAAAATGGAAAATTTTTATAATATTTTATGGAAAATCCAGTGATAATACAAACAAAAGCATATCACTGGAAAGAACATTAAATTATGCAGTTTTCTGTATAGCTTGACACATTATATCCATTACCATAATTTAGTAACTACGCGTAAAAAATTGCTAAACATTTTACAAAAACATGATTTTTTTGCTTTAAAGCATAATTTTAAGTACCAACCTTAATTTATGCAGGCTACTAGCTCATTATTCTTGTTAACAATTTAATGTAGATTTCAAAAATGGTGTCACAGTTTAAAAAATATGATCTTTTGAGCGAGTAATAAAGCTTTTTTATGGTTAGGTTCACAATTTTAAAAAAAATCTTAATTTGAACATACCACACTAACCATTTGGCATATAAAACTGAAATTTGCGTTTTTAAGTAGCCCCAAGCATGTAGTTAAAGCCCTTAAATTTTTAAACACCACGTACCATTCACCCTGTGTATACACCACATTACTAAATGACTAAAATATATTTACAAGAGAAAAAAACATCAAACACAAAGTAATACTGTAAACAACACTGTCTGAAGGCTGCAACAAAATAGGTCAATATTAATGGCCAGCTTGATCAGCACCGGAATAACAAGTGGTTATTTTCATTCAGCTGACTTATATTCATTTGGCGGGAACTGCATTTATTTATAATTCAATAGTTCCACAATAGGTTACAGATTGTGGAATATTGTAACCTATATACCTATATATGGAATAGTAACAATAGGTTACAGGCAGGGCCGGCGAGAGCGATCGCGGGCCCCAGGGCTGGACCTAATCCGGGCCCCTAGGTATGGTATGCATGAAGGCGTTTTGTTTGTGTGGGGTACCGGGGGTCTAGGGATACTCCCCAGTCCCTGAGATTGAGAACAATGTTGAATTACAGATAAAATAACTCATTTTGGTGTAATCTAGACCTGTTTTCACTTATTCATTCATAAATTATCTTTTCAGGCTGTTTCATATTTAAGTAAACCACAAATTTAGGCACTCATTGAAGAAATACAAAATGGTTTTAATTGAAACCTTAAAAAAAAAAAAAAATTATATAATAGAAAATTTAAATTAAAACATCACAGATATGTAAATGTTGAATTAATTGAATAGACAATGGTATTTAAAAAAGAAAAATACAACATGTTTTGATTGAAGAAATTGATTTTATTAATCCATATACATAATTATTACGTATAATTCACGTAGATAAATTATGTTTAATTGATTTTTTTCCATATACAAAGTAAACAACACTTTTCGTCAATTAAAGTCTTTA
Organism: Stictocephala bisonia; assembly: GCA_035578905.1. Taxonomy (NCBI): domain Eukaryota; kingdom Metazoa; phylum Arthropoda; class Insecta; order Hemiptera; family Membracidae; genus Stictocephala; species Stictocephala bisonia. Next base: position 167,750 of record JAQJVL010000973.1, on the reverse strand, counting down.
ATCTTAATCTAACCATGATTACAAATTACAACAAAACTCCTCTTTTGGCTTTTCTTGACGCAAATTCGTCAATTATTCTATCTACATTTGCTCTTTTTACTAGGTCCATTTCCACCGTCAAAACACCTAGGCTTGACAACCTGTTTTGGCACATTGTTGAGCGTAGAACGTTTTTTATTCTGTTTAATACTGAAAACGAACGTTCTGCACTGGCGACTGTGGCTGGAATTGTTGCAAAAATTCTCAAGGCAACAGTAAGATTTGGGAATAAAGATTCTAAATTGAAGAGTTTAATTTTCTTGAGAAGTTCAAAGGGTAAAAGTGTTTTTCCACCAAAGTTTGCTTCATATATTTGCTTCAGACTCACCAGTTCCTCAAGAAGATCGGTTCCCAGATCCTTTTGGTGTCGTTGTACAGTTAAATTGTGATAGAAATAACAGATCAGCAAAGCATGAAAACAAAATTTTTCAAATTCCTACTAGAAAATAATGAGAACATTAACATGTTAAATTGTTGTATTCCTGTTTGTAAATCTGATAAGCAATATATATGTTAATGTGGTGGCAACATTAATTAACCTATATTTAATATTGCATTCTCCCTGCTTATTCGATTCAAAAAGTATTAAAATAGTTCTTATTTCGTACTTGAATATTGACTAAAGAAGGTTTAAAATCGAATAAAACTATATTAGAAGCAGTTTTGAATGCGTCTGGCCACGTGACGTCTCATCAGTCAGCTGCCTGCGCGTGGCACCTACCGCATGTTTAATAAGATACCGTGATTTCAGTAATCATGACAAACGTTGCAAAATAAAAACAATTTTGACACAGAAGGAACAGCTGATTTGGAACTGCAAAAATCCCTCGCCCTCCCCTCCCGCACACGTGGTACTCTCTCTGACCTGCCCGCCCGTGACGGATCAATTAGCTAGCTTAAAGACCAACTTATATTTATTAAATCTGGCGCTGCGGCTGGCATGGGGGAGTAAGGTGGACAGATCATGGTGTGTTTTGGGGGCCGGCGCTTCCCCTCTGTCCCCACCCCACCCCTGATAGGCACAAACTAATATATAATGAGTTGTCAATGATAAGGGCGCACTTTGATCTCGGCCGTCCCACCGATTGGTACCTCCTCGATCTATTGCACGTAGTTTTTTTGCTCAAATCTGTTTTTCGTTAAATTTTGTTGACATTTCTACGTAGTTTTATGACGGTTTTCACCATGTTCCCTATCATCCCGCACCACCTGAGCGTCCGCACGGCAGCCCCGCCTGTCCCCCGACCTCCAGAGTCCCGCAGGAAGATCCAGGTTGCTGTGGTAGCTGATGAGGACATCCCGGCACTCACCTGTTCTCCACCGATTCCTCTAGATTCGATCGTTCACGACCGTCTGGATAACCATGAGGTAGGATTTATTGTTGGCATTGCTTTTATACGATAAACAAATGCCTAAATGATTTAAATCTTCATTGCTGTAGATTTTCATAAAGTATTGTAGATGTTAGCGAGCCTAGGAAATAATTAAGTTAAATCTATTCTCCTTTTGTTATTTTCATGATTCAACATATAGTCCTAGATATAACAATAGAAGTATACTCCTGATCTACAACGTCTTTACTACACCCAAATCCAAACAAGGTACAAGTTTTTTATCTTGCATATCTAGCGTTAATAAATAGTCATTGATATACGGAGAACATTATTTATTTTAAACATTTTTGATGAATTGTGATATTATTTAATTTAAAGAAAATGGATGCGTTCCAGAAAATTTGTTTTCGTAACCTACATTTAAAGTAGGATACTTAACTGCTACGTTTATGTCATTCAAAGCCTGAAATAGTAAAAAGTCTATTATTTCTCATTTTTTTCAAAAAGTTGTTTTTTGCCAATATTTCGAAAATGTATGATGCTTCAAATATCTTATTCAGTAGTTGGCTTGTATAAGATAAGAATGGAGTGTATTTTTGTTGTATTTTTCGTAAATACACAACAATGTATATTTAAGAAAAATCTCATTGTTAAGGTTGTTAGAAGTTGGTTAAAAAGGTAATGGTTCATAGTGTATGATTGTTTTCAAGGTTGTTAGTCTGATTCCTTTTTACGGCAGGATTGTTTTAAAATACAAACGAATTGTAAAAATAGTTCCTATATATTTACACACACACACACACACAAAAATGGTGCTCTCTAAAAATATTTATAATTTAAAAGGTAAAAAATGGTATTTTAAAGGTATTTTTACCTTTAAAATTACAAATATTTTTACATTTTTAAAAGTAAAAAACATCTTGATCCCTCCAGTTAAGTGTCAAAAACGTAGTTATAAAACATTAAAATTGTACTTTGAACGGCTTTGTCTTATAGTTGATTTAAAATCGACTAAATTTACCACTTCATAAAGCCATAAGTTGTAATGTAGTGGCTAACAAAATTTTGTTTGAATTTTTCCTGTCTCAAGAAAAGAAGGTACATTAACTAATTTTGATTATAAAATTGGGAAATAATTAACTCACCGAAAACCGATTGCACCACCTTAAATAATCCATGAGGAGTGCTATCAAGTCTGATAATGCAATAAATTTTTAAAGCGAATTAGACTAGTCGATTTCTCCAGTAAAATATTCAGGAGTGAGTCCCAATTTAAAGCAAACACTCTCCAATTTCACTTCCAGAAGAACAGTTTAGTCAGAGCAATTGTGGTATAATCAATACAAAGCTCAGATGTTAGTATTCTTGTTTATAAGGGTTTTAATCACAGCCTAATCATTATTCTAAACCTTTGTATGCGAATATTTTGTTATTTTCAACATTGAGTCTTTATAAGAAAACCTGTGTCCATTTTATAGACGTTTCTACAATATCTATATGTACATAAGAATGCACAAGTTTTGGTACATACTACAAGATACTGTTCTGAATTTTTATTTGGCCAAAATATTTGTTTAGTTTTTACAAAAGGTTTTCTTGTTTTAATTAAAAAAATCATATGTACATTGCATTGACTGCTTGATCCAAGAGCGTTTTTTTAAGGAATGTCAAAATATTATGTTGATCTAAAATTGTTTTTCATGTTTTTATTCATCAAATCAAAATAAATTTTTAAAAACATTTTTCGCTTAACAACTTTATTTAATTACAGTACTACAATATTTTTTAAAATAAACATTTGTGTGTACAAGTGAATGCTATGCAACAACCATTTACAAAAATATAAGTACAAAATGCATAAATTGTATAGTGATTAATTTCGGCAAACCATGTTTACTTTCCATAGCTCAGAGGGATCTACGAAAGTAATTTATGCATTTTGTATATATATATATATATATATATATATATATATATATATATATATATATATATACTAATACATTTGTGTTGTGTTACATGCACTTATATTGCATCTGTACCAACATGTACTATGCTAATTAAAAAACTGTTTTTTTGTTTATTTACAAAATTTACAGTATAACTATCTACATACAATGAGCCCTTGGCCTGACCAGTACAGTCAAATTCAAATCACTTTATTGCCAAACAACAAATTAGTACAGGCATGCGTCATACATATTGGATGCGTCATGTATATGGGATACAATTATTAATAATTGTAACGAAAAGCCACCTCAACAATCATCAAAACACAAAGTAAATAAATAAGAAAACATAAAATGTGAAACAATAAAATTTATACATACCATACACTTTCACACAAATATATAAATAAATACACTAAGCAATAAGGAACTATAGTTCTACATTGATATTTCATTATAAAGTAATATTTAAAACTGGCCCAAATTATATAATTTAATAAAATTTTAATTTAAAAAAATCATTAATTGAATATAAATAATGTTTTAAGAATTGTTTTTTTTCATAACAGTTTTGAAACTGCTAAGAGGAAGGTCCCTTAGTGTTGTTTGCAGGAAGTTATAATACTGCTACCAAAAAAGCTTGTGTATGCCCTACTATAAAAACAAAAATTGTTAATTAAGTCAAACCGATTTCTAGTGTTATATTTAAGTACAAGTGCATAATTTTCAATGTTATCTAAATTCTTCTTGACGAATATTAAACATTTCAGTATATAAATGGAGTATATTGTAAGAATCTCAAGATTTAAGAACAAGGGTGTGCAATGATCATCAAATTTAGCTCCAGAAATTATTCTAATGGCTCTCTTTTGAAGTTTAAATATACGTGAAGCTGATGAATGATGCCCCCAAACAATGGTACAGTTCGAAAGATTACTATGGACATGGGCATAATATAAACTCTTTAACACCTCAATTTTAACTCTTCCACTTAATCGACAAAGAATAAAAATTCCTTTCGTAATTTTTTTGCTATCATTTCAACATGGCTGTCCCAATTTAATTTACATTCAATAGAAACCACAAGAAAATTCACACAGGAAAGTTCATGGCCATGAGTAAAAGCGAAATGAAAGTTCTGACTTTTGTCTTTATTTAATTTAAGGCAATTGGCTATACACAGGGCCGGCGAGAGCGATCGCGGGCCCCAGGGCTGGACCTAATCCGGGCCCCTAGGTATGGTATGCATGAAGGCGTTTTGTTTGTGTGGGGTACCGGGGGTCTAGGGATACTCCCCAGTCCCTGAGATTGAGAACAATGTTGAATTACAGATAAAATAACTCATTTTGGTGTAATCTAGACCTGTTTTCACTTATTCATTCATAAATTATCTTTTCAGGCTGTTTCATATTTAAGTAAACCACAAATTTAGGCACTCATTGAAGAAATACAAAATGGTTTTAATTGAAACCTTTAAAAAAAAAAAAAATTATATAATAGAAAATTTAAATTAAAACATCACAGATATGTAAATGTTGAATTAATTGAATAGACAATGGTATTTAAAAAAGAAAAATACAACATGTTTTGATTGAAGAAATTGATTTTATTAATCCATATACATAATTATTACGTATAATTCACGTAGATAAATTATGTTTAATTGATTTTTTTCCATATACAAAGTAAACAACACTTTTCGTCAATTAAAGTCTTTAATCTTAATCTAACCATGATTACAAATTACAACAAAACTCCTCTTCTGGCTTTTCTTGACGCAAATTCGTCAATTATTCTATCTACATTTGCTCTTTTTACTAGGTCCATTTCCACCGTCAAAACACCTAGGCTTGACAACCTGTTTTGGCACATTGTTGAGCGTAGAACGTTTTTTATTCTGTTTAATACTGAAAACGAACGTTCTGCACTGGCGACTGTGGCTGGAATTGTTGCAAAAATTCTCAAGGCAACAGTAAGATTTGGGAATAAAGATTCTAAATTGAAGAGTTTAATTTTCTTGAGAAGTTCAAAGGGTAAAAGTGTTTTTCCACCAAAGTTTGCTTCATATATTTGCTTCAGACTCACCAGTTCCTCAAGAAGATCGGTTCCCAGATCCTTTTGGTGTCGTTGTACTAGTTCAGCAGATTTAGTTTCGATCAGGTCATCTGGCATTTCTTTGAATGACCACAAAACAGAAAAGTTACTACACAAATCGCTGACTGACTTAAAACGCACTGTCATGTCCCCAATGACACTGTCCAAAATGACATTAAAAACTTTGTTGTTAAAAGTTTTCTTTGCATCAAGTTTATGTTCCATATTGTCATCACACACCTCGTCGTCCTCGTCAGCGTCAGCTGCCCTTTTTCGTTTCCTCCTTCTTTTCTCTTCCTCCTCAAGTTGCTGTGGCCATCCTATGTTTTCAGCAACGACCAAAACTTCATTGAAGATTTTATCCCAACCATCATTCCGCAAAACTTTGAAATCTTCTATCAATTGACTTAGATTCTTCGACGCTACATCTAAGGTTTCACCACGGTTCTGTAAAACTCTGTTGACTGTGTCAATGGGTTTCAATATTTTGTACCAAACCGATGCAAGAAGAAGGCAGTTGAAGCTCTTGAAGTATTTCTTCAGTCCCTCTACGTCTCGACGACATTCTGCTGTCAAATTTAGTTTGATCACTTCCTCAAGTGCTTCTACTATTCCAGGAAGATGAGCTGCAACAGGTCTTACACTATCCACTCTTGCTGACCATCGTGTTTTTGACATGGAGTGAAGAGATCCGGGTATTTTATTTTTCAAAATATCCCACCTCTGGGGGCTTGAACTGAAAATGTTGTACAACTTTTGGACAGCCCCAAAAAAAGTTATAGCCGCTGGACAGCACTCCGCTGCTTGTTCACCACAAAGGTTTAAGGAGTGACAAGTGCACGCAGAGTAAACAGCTTCGCTGTTGGCTGATAATATGAAAGCCTGAGCTCCTTTATAGGCACCTTTCATATTACTACCATTGTCGTACCCTTGGCCTTTACAGTCTTCTATAGGGATTTCATAGCGTTTCAAAGTACTCAAGATAAGCTCAGCAATATCTTTACCACTCTTTTTTGTGCAATCAGCAAAACATAGAAGTCGTTCTTGCACTTTGTAGGGTTCACTTTCTTCTTCAGTTTCATGCACGTATCTCAAAATAAATGCTGTCTGTTCAATGTGGGCTGAATCAGGTGTTGCATCAACAATTACAGAATAATACCTAGCTTTTTCTCTTTCTTCAAGAATTACCTTTGTAACTTGGGAAGAACATAATTCTATAAATTCATTCTGAATATCATGCGACAGGTAGTGAACTTGCATTCGTTCCCCTTTAGTTTGATACAAACGAACTTTATTTAAATGCTCGTTTAACACTGGATCATAATTTGCTAGCAGTTCTAAGATGCCCAAAAAATTTCCATTAGATGGGTCTCCTATTTTTTCATTAGTGCCTCTAAAAGCAAGTCCTCTTTCAGCTAGAAACAAAGTCACATTAAGTAATCGCTTTAAAAGGTCACGCCACTTTTCCTTTTCTTGTAGAATGGAATTCAAAATTAAGCCTGTCAGATTTTTATCTTTTTTTGATTTTATCACCTCTGACTTCCATTGAATGTAGCAGTGTTTGTGACTACTACTGTTTTCGTGTTCAGGGACCTTATCAAACAATTTTTTCCAACGTTTTTTACTTGAAAATCCTTCTGGAAGTGCCAGAGATGAGCGTTTCGTGTGAGGGAGTGAGCTAAAAACTTTACACGGCAAACAGAAGAAGGCTTTTTTACTTTGGCTCCAAACTAGCCAGTCCCGTGTAATTAAATCGCCATTAGTGAGTTTTTTTTTAAATACTGAAGTTGGTACTGAAGAACCGGTGATGTCGTCAGGAAATCGCTCTGGCATTGGAAAATGATTGTATTTTAAATGTATACTTGCATCAAAACTGGGGTCCCCTACATCAAAGTGTATGCAAGGTGCCGACGAGGTCGTTTCATCATGAGACTGGGAAGTTGTGACCAAGATAGACGTGCTACTGCTTCTGGTAGCATTAGCAGTGGTTTCAATCTTGTAATTCTCAGTCTCACTCTCACTCTCAGCACTTTCATTTTTAGGAACAAATATATCTTTGTCGGTAGGAGTAGGACTTATTATTGCATCAGTCTTAGAACTAGTGTTTACTGCTAACTCAACTTCACTTACTTCAGTATCAGGTGAAAGTGAAACAGAATCGGGTATTTTGAAAAAATGTCCAAGTGACAACTGGCCTTTCTTTGCTTCCCGTTCTCTAAACTCTCTATCGTCCTTTTCTTTCCTCTTCTGCGCTCCAGATTTGTGTTTGTAGCTCATTGTTTCTACTTTCCTCTCACTCTTCTAACTTATCACTGAACTAATTCTGATTGAAACACACATGACGATTAACGAACTATGAACGGAACAATAGAACTATCCACGAAACCGCACAGAAAATTGACAGCGTGCAACAGACGTAAGTAAACAAAGAAGCTAGACTGGAGTCCCTAGACAGATACACTGCCGCCGGCCGCGAGATGACGGCTAGTGCAGTGTTGCCAACGCTGCATGCTGCCAGTGCTGCCACCTCGCAGACTTGAAATACCCACCACACGGTTAAAAAGACCACTGATTTGTATTTTAAACCAGACCTAGGGCCCCGGGGCTGTAGCCCCCCCAACCCCCCCTGTCACCGGCCCTGGTTACAGGCACATAGCAACGAATAAATTGCTTCTAAATGTAGAATGAATTTATTGGCCAGTGTGACTGCCCATCAAGAGTCGCAGGGACATGTGAGGCATAAACTAATCCGATATGACGCGCATTCAACTATGGCCAGTACAAATGGTCAGAAGATTGGTGAGGACAGCTTATAATAAATAAACAGATTGGAAAGGTTTAAGGATAATCAATTCCTCGTTATTAAGTAAATTGGTTTATAAAAATAATCAGCTGCTTAATGAAATAGACAGTTAATGTTGTCTAATTGAGGCAGTTGAGCTGTTGGTCATGTGAGTATGTCACACAGTCAGCATCTCCAGGTCAGTGCTCCAGTCTGAGCCATCCACACAGTTGCACTATCTGTCTCTGTTGTACAGCAGGTGGCTTGATGATTTGAATAATACGTCAATATAGACCTATTACCTTGCTGTCGGTAATAACTAAGATTATTGAGAAATGCATGAAAATCAGGCTGTTGGAATATTTAAATAATAAAAAATTCTTTAACACTAATCAGTTTGGATTTATAAAAGGGAAAATACAGAAGGAGCAATTGCTGGTTTTATAGAACAAGTCTACAGTAGCTTCAATAACAATTACAAAGTGGCTGGTATTTTTATTGATTTTTATAAGGCATTTGATTTAGTGAATCATAAAATATTGTTACAGAAATTGGAATATGCAAGAATAAGAGGTAACGCCTAAAATTGGTTTAAAACATATTTAAAAAATAGGCAGCAGAGAGTAAAATTGTCCAATACTTTAAGTACATCTAGGATTGTTACAATAGGAGTGCTTCAGGGCTCAGTTATGGCTGCAATTTTGTTCCTTGTGTTTATAAATGATTTGTTAAGTTTGCCATTGAAAGGAAAAATCACAGGTTTCGCGGATGATATCGCCATTAAATACTCGGAAAAACAGTGGGAAAGTATATGGAACAACATGAAAGAGGATTTAATAATAATTAGGAAATGGTGCGAAAATAATAGGATACTAAATGCCTCAAAAACTAAGTTTATAAATTTTGATTTGAAAGGCTTTCAATTTAATAACACACTAAAATTTCATAAACTGAATTGTCAATATATACCACCTCTATGTGACTGTGAAACTATTGAACAAGCGAGAGAAATAAAATACCTGGGATTAATTATAGACGAAAAATTAAGTTGGAAATCGCACATAATCAAACTACAATCTGGTTTAAGAAAAAGTATCAGAAACTTCTATTACCTAAGAAATTTTATTGATGATAAATTATTAAAAACTATTTATTCTGCACTGATTCACTCTAAGTTAAATTATGGAATAGAGAACTGGGAAAGTACTGACAATGTAACCATTCAACCGTTAAAAGTAACACAAAATAATTTTATTAGACTTATTGCCAGAAAAAATTAGATTTGAATCAGCAGCACCAATTTATAAGGATTTAAAAATGCTACCACTGAAATGTTTATTTGTATTTAAAGTTTTTAAAATGTTCTTTAAAAAAAGCAGAAACATCAGAAATGATAGAATTTACCCAAGAACAAGAGTCAATGTAATGGGACTGATAGTAAGACCTAAGGTGAATAAATCAATCTTCAAAAAAAGCTTTTCTTTTCTGGGACCAAAATTTATAAACTATTTACCATCAGAAATAAAAAACTGTAGTACGGTAATTTTAAAAAGTATTCTATTAAGGTGAAGAATTGGTTATTTAATTTAGATTAAATTGATCATTTATTTACAGTATTAGCCTAAGTAACAAGTTTAGAAAATTAATATTAAATAGCTAATTAATAATACGTAAGCCCAAATACTGTACACATTCTAGCCTATCAAGTAGTTGACAGGAAACGTCAACCTTGGACTGTGCACACTGCGGCGGACTGCTTGATAATCTTTTGATAGGGTTTGACTGTCTTCAGAATGTTTCTTGTTTTGTTAACAAGAATGTTTAAGTTGAGCTAGCTACGATTACTGGAAACAGTGGTTAGTAATTCCTTTATAAAGTTTATTATATATTTTTTATCTATTCTGAAGGCGCTGATCGCCAAGATATGGATGAATAAGGATTTTTAATGGTGAGTGAATGTAGTCATTGTTATAAACTTAGACCGACTAATAATTCGAAAATGTCATAAATTAATAGCCAAAAGACAAATTAGCCGTGTTTATCAACAGATATCTTTCAAAACTTGTTATGACTCTGATTAGAATCGAACTGAAAACATTTCAATTACAAAATATTAAAACTACCAGACTTATAACTCATGAGTTGTAAGTTGATTTTAAAATGTGCAAATGATTTGAACCCATATGTGAGATGGAATAGGCTTGGGTGTTATCCAAGTGTTTGTAAACAATCTCAACCTGGACCTAAATAAACAGATAACTAGCCTTGCGTTGAGATAAGAGAAGTAAACACCACTACATATTTTGTGTTTTCTGCTTAGCAGCCTTTTATGTTAGCGAAATTCTGCACTGAGGAGAAAGCTAGCTTAATAAGCAATAAGTTAGATCTCAGTCAGAATCATAACAAATTTTCATAGACAGCTGATAACCATCGCCTGTTTACTTGTAATTGGGCTATTTTAAGGAATAGTTGGCTTTAATGACATAATGACGACATTCGCTCATATATACTTATCACACTTATTTGTGATCCTTATTCATCCATGTCTTGACATTTAGCATTTTAAACGAGTTTTCTCTCGGATTTGGGGGTTTTCTCCCAAGTAAGTTAAACTTTGAAGGACCTAGACCACTTCTGGTTCCTCTGCATCACTGAAGGTTTCACTCGGACTGTAGTTACATTAATTAATTAATAAGGTCACAACTTTTACTTGGCATGGGGGCGAGGAAAACCCACAATTATACTCTCAGACCAAGTGTAAACTGATGCAAGCAGAAAGCTTCATGAAAGTCTTACTAATAGCTTGTTTGTATTCGACAGCTCATTCCATTGGTTGAAGAGGGCTGTCACCTGTTTTGGCCTCGTCAGGAGATGAGGAAATTCTGGAAGCAGTGGTAGCAGCAGCGTAGGTGCGGCTACTGGACACTGTGTATGACTGCTTCCTTCGTCCTGATTTTGTGGTTTGTTGGCCAGCGACTGGAGGGTGGGGGAGCAGTGATTCTGTGGTGGTGTGCGACTAGGACGTCTTTGTGTGCCGGGCAGCTTCTCTAGATGGCTGGGTGAGGGTGCCAACTAGAGAAGTTGCAGCATACGGGTGCCTCCATGTGCTAGCGATGTGTGCACTTGTGACCCAGGTTGTTGCCACTGCACTTGACGCACATGTTGCAGTTTTCAGAGGCTTGGCCGAAGCCTTGGTAGTTGTAGCACTGGGCCATGTCTTTGGGGGGCGGGGGGGTTGAACTTGGTGACCGTGACTGACACGCCCAGAAATGTTTTCAGGTCCCATATACAGATTGCTAGGATCTTACTCACTTCAGTGGAACCATGAGGAGTTGGCACGGTTCCTAGAATCTGTCCTGTAAATTCAAATTCAAATACTCTTTATTCATTTTTATGTACATATGATACAATGAATAGCGTCAAGGTTCTAAACACTAACTTACTTAACTAAACTAATCAAACAATTTTAAAATTAATAAATATTTACATTGTTTAGTATTAACATTAATACAACAATGTAATGTATTAACTGACTCTAGTTACAAACTCTGTTCTGGATGTTCAGCTTATATTAGAGTTAGAGAGTGGTAAAGAGTTCCTCAACAGAGTAGAGAGCTTTGTTGAGCAAGTATTCTTTTAACTTGTTTTTGAACTTAAGGCCTTTTTCGATTTTTATGTTTTGCGGTATGTATTTTAAAAATTTGTTTCCCATATATGTAGGTTTTTTTTCAAAAAACTTTAGCCTATGGTCCTGGACCACTTCATTTTTTGCTCTTGTGTTATAAGGGTGACTGGGTGACTTAAAATTTAAGTCTAATTTTTGTTTTTTTGCTGTAAGAATAGATTCAAAAATATACTGGCCATAAACAGTAAACATTTTTAAATGTTTAAAATGTTCCTTAGCTGAATCATCATGTTTCAGCCTTAGCATTATCCGTATGGCCTTTTTTTGTTGTTTTAAAATATTATCCATATTTACTTGTTTTGTTGAACCATACAGAGCAATGCAAAAAGAAACATGAGAATGTACATAAGCAAAATATATATTTTTTAACGTTTTTAGGTCACAGTAGTAACTCATTCGTGATAATGCATAGACCCCAGAATTTATTTTAATTAAAAGTTTATGAACGTGTTCGTCCCAATTCAGATGACGATCTATTGTTAAACCTAGAAAACTTGTGCTGTTTTTCATTTCAATTTGGGATGATTGACAGATTATTGTTGGGTCCTTTAACATCCTATTTTGGGGTGTTTTGAATTTTACAAAGTTTGTCTTTTTTGAATTTAAAAGTAAATTGTGGTTTTTCAAATAGTTTCCAATTTTTTCTAATTCGTTAAATGTATTAATTTCTAATTCTTCTAAAGAGTTTGATGACATCACTAGGTTAGCATCATCAGCATAGAGACAAAGCTCACTGTTTGGCTTATGTGCCAGCACCCCTTCCATGCCACCCAGATAACACAGAAACAGCAATGGACCTAAGATAGACCCTTAGGGTACACCAAACCTTAGATCATTGTATTGTGAAGAGGATTTAATAATTTTGTTGTATTTTGATAAATGGGTTATTTCTACATATTGAGATCTGTCAGACAGGTAAGACCGAAACCAGTTAAGAGCATTTTTTGCTACTCCCAGATCTTTTAATTTGTCTATGAGCTTAGAGTGTTTAACACTATCGAAAGCTTTTGAGATATCCATGAATATCCCAATTGTATATTTTCCTTTATCAACTGATTCAATGATTGTTTCGATAAATGACACAGCAGCACTCACAACTGACCTTCCGGATCTAAATCCATGTTGGCCATTATCTAATAAATTAAATGTTTCTAAAAATTCTGTAAACTGTAAATATACTGCTTTTTCATAAATTTTGGACAATGCTGGTAGGACAGATATTGGTCGATAATTAAGAACGTTCTTTTCATCATCTTTGTTATGTATTGGTATTATTTTTGCTTGTTTTAATTTAGTTGGAAAAATACCAGAAACAAAAGATGAATTAATTAGATGGGATAAAACTGCACTTATATTTGTTTTTACTGCCTTAATTACTGTGACTGGTACTTCATCGTGTCCACTAGATGTCTTGTTCTTGAAAGAGTCTATTATTTGTTTTACCTCCCTTTCATTTATTTGTCTTAATCTAAATGTTGGTTTTATAAACTGAACATCAATATAGTTACATTCCAAATCAAAATTTACAAACTGTTCTTTACTGCTTATACTTATCTTTTGTTGAGTCTATAATCGAATCAGTAGACAAAGGTGAATACACAGCAGGAATCTTTATGGACCTATCTAAGGCATTCGATAGTGTAAGCCATTCTCACCTGATAACTAAATTACAATCATTAGGAATACAAAAAAATGCAATTAAGTGGTTTCAATCGTATATTTACGATAGATGCCAATTTGTAGAAATTACCTATAGAACGCATGAAAATAGAATCTTAAAGGTTTCTTCAGAAACTGAAATGATTAGATATGGTGTCCCTCAGGGATCGATTTTGGGCCCTCTTCTGTTCCTATGCTACATAAATGATGTAGGGAGCGCACTCACATGTGCACCCCAAAATAATCTGTGTCTTTATGCAGACGACTCAAATCTTAAAGTAGCAGCCAATACTGTTGAACAGGTTGAGATAATAAGTTTCATTGAATTAGAAAATATTGGAACTTTCTTTAAGCAGCACAACTTAATGTTAAATGCTCAAAAAACTAATTTTGTAAGATTTAAAACACATAACAACAAACAGATAACCGAACCATTAATTACGTACAACTCAGAAGAAATTGAGAGTAAAAAAAGCACACAATTTCTCGGCCTAACAATAGATCAACATTTAAGCTGGGACAAACATGTGGATAAAATATTATCAAAATTAAGCTCTGGGATATTTTCTCTACAGGATGTCGTTTTTTTGTAACCAAAAAACACTAAGAAATATATATTTTGCAAATTTCCACTCTCATTTATCTTTTGGAATATGTCTCTTTGGTGCAACGACAAAAACAAATATGGATAAAATTCTTAAACTACAAAAAAGGGCAATTAGAATTATAATGAGACTAGATTACAATGAAACAGTAAAGGAGAAATTTAAAGAATTACAAATTCTAACAATATATGGCCAATATATTTATGACACGGTTCTAATTGCAAAAAATATTCAAATAAGTAATGAATTAAATCTTGAACCTCATCCATACAACACCAGAAATAAAAAATGCATTGTAACAACTCATCACAATTTAAAGTATTATGAAAAAAAACCATCATACATGGGGCTGAAATTTTTTAAACATCTACCCACTAGTATAAAAAATTTAACTAATATGAGAATATTCAAAAACACAGTTAAATGTTTTTTGATAAACAAGGCATTGTATTCTCTGGAAGAGTACTTTTCCACCTCCTCGTAGTTTTAGATGTACTTGTATTAGTAGTTTTAAGATGTACAGACTGCGAGTCTTTGGACACTATTCAATTGTATACTTAGTGTATATATCTGATGAATAAAGATTGTTTTGATTTTATTTGATTTGATTATATCTTTCACTATATTAACAAAGTGGTCATTGAACACATTTGCTATCAACTTGGGATCAGAGAGAATTTGAGCTCCCTCTACCAGTGTAATGTTGCTTAAAATTTCCTTCTCTTTTACACCCACTTCCGAATTTATCAATTTCCATACGGTTTTTTGGATGTTAGTAGATTTATTAATTTGTTTTTGAAAATAGTTAGACTTAGATTTCATAATTTCAAGCTTATAATTTTGTTTTGCCTGATTTAATTTAATGTTTGACTCTACATTTTTATTTTTCCGATGTGCTTTAGTTAGTTGGATGAGATTTATTTGCTTAGATTTTAATTCTTCTGTAATCCAATTACTTTTTCTTTTTTTGTTTGTTATTAGTACATTTGGGAATGCCTGCTCAAAACAGAACCTAAATGAATTGTAAAAGTTATCATATTTTCTTTCCACTGAGGCCAAATAGACATCATCCCATGTTTCTTTAGACAACAGTTGTGAAAAGTACTTTAAATTTTCTGGTGAGAACTTTCGTATTTCTTGTTTTACAGGCAATCTCTTTGAATTAAATGAATTGTTTATTTTTATTTCTAGCATCTGACCATCATGGTCTGATAGAGTTATCAAACCTTCAACTTTAATACTTAGATCTATATTTTTTATTAAGAAATTATCTATGGCTGTTTCTGAATTCTCAGCTATTCTTGTGGGAAAATCTACTAAATACTTCATATTTAGTCCCCTTAATGATTCTTTATATAATTTATAATTATTGTCATTTTTTAAAACATCAATATTGAAGTCCCCCCCTACTATTATTTTATCATATCTTTTACTAATATATTCAATTAAGAGACTAAGCCTATCAAGAAAAATCATAGTATCTGTGTTTGGTGATCGGTATAGCCCAATAATGACAATTTTATTTTTAGGGGTATTAAAGCTACATATACTAAACTCAAATTGCCTCTCTTCAAGTAACTTTACAGTTAAAGAGTTCGGCACGGTCACCCGGTTCAACTCAAACCCATCCTCTGCCAGTATCATCGCTCCTCCTTTTGATTTGTTTTTTCTTGAAAAATGGGCTCTTATTTTATAGTTATGAATATTGATTCGTTCTACATCTTCTTCTTTTGTATCGTGTTCTGTTAATATAACGATTTGTGGTTTTATCTCATCTAAAATTATTTCTATTGCATTTATTCTGGAAGAAAGATGTTGTATATTTTGCTGGAAAACTATTAGGGATTGGGATTTCACTATGTTACCGGAGGAGTTACCTGAACCAGCATGTTTAAAGATGAAACGGATGACCGTGTCGCACTACAACTATCGATAGACATACTAACTATTCCACTTGCATCACCATGATTCTTGGCCTCACTTGATTCACTGCTCTGCTTTAGCGCCTCAGAATAACTGAGATCGCCGGGCACCACTGACACTTTTTCAATAGTTGTGGAATATTCTTCAGATAGGTCACATATGGAATTTTCTTCCTCCATAATAATTGTGGTTTGCAACGGAACCGTGGCTTCTAGGTGTCTTCCATCATCCTCAGGTACTAGTCCTGTTAAATAATATGGCTGCATAACAGATAAAAGCTCTTGTATGCTTTTCAGAAATAAACTGTGGGTTAAACCATTTCTTAAGTATCTTCTTTCTGGTTCATTGAAAGGGGGTTACTTGTCCAGGCTTCATCCCATGGGACTCCAACTCTTACCCATTACCACTGTACGTTGTTGTAAGAACGCAATGAGATTGTTCTTTGTCATTATTTATTGGTACAGCGTTAAATGAATACACGTACAATGATATTCACCCACCCGCCCGCCCATACACGTACAATGATATTCACTCACCCGCCCTCCCATACACGTACAGTGGTAATGACCCACCCGCCCACTTATACACGTACAGTGGTGGTAATGACCCACCCGCCCACCCATACACGTACAGTGGTGGTAATGACCCACCTGCCCACCCATACACATACAGTGGTAATGACCCACCCGCCCACCCATACACGTACAGTGGTAATGGCCCACCCATACACGTACAGTGGTAATGACCACTGTACTCCCATACACGTTCAGTGGTTTTGACCCGCCCGCCCATACACGTACAGTGGTTTTGTCCCACCCGCCCTCCCATAAACGTACAGTGGTAAAGCAAGTTATTGCAAAGTATTAGTAACTAGTGAATTTGATGTTAGTTGTATTAAGCAATGACTACATTTTTAATAAGGTAATCAGTTCGATATAAGGAATTATTTCAATTAAAAGGGTAAATATAATTTAGAAAGTATGTTATAGAATATGAAAAGAAAAAAATACTTTAGTGCTAAGCAGGTAAACACATTTATGCTGAAGGTAATTAACACATTGAATGCTGAAATGTTTTTATTAATGATCATATATTGTTTATTTTTATTAATGGTCATAATTGAAAAATTATCTTTTCAGGTCATATAATATTTTTATTGTAAATGTTATGGTCTGAAACACAATGAGTTATATCACACTTTTTGCCTTCGGTCAAGGGTTTTGATGACAGTTTTTGCCTTGGCATCTTTGTTTCATCGTGGAAAACAGAAAATCATTTTTTTTTAAATATCATATCAGGTGGGCGACTTGACTCCTTGCAACTGGATGTCCTATTGCTTGCCTTATCAATGCTGCCTTGATATAGGCAACCGTTATATCTCATCTAAAGTCCAGTAGTAACATATCTTTTTTATTTACAAGCTTGTAAATAATTCAAGCGTTAACAACACACATGTTGAATGCGAATAATAATGGGTCAATACCACTTTTTGGTCTTTATGTTAATTCCATATTTTGAGAAGAGCCGATCTTGTAGACCTACACCTCCCATTGAAGGACTGTAGTTTTTTTTTATGGAGTATTTCAGTACTGTTATGGGGTATTTCTTTTTTAGTTAGAAATAGAAATAGAAATACGTTTATTTGTCATTCAAAACATATTACAATGTATAATAGATATCGTCAATATTCTATACTATATTTCTTTACAGTGTCAATGAAACAAGAGACATATTCCTGTAAAATGCAACATGATAATTCTACTAAATTACTATATTTAAATAAATCTAAATTTAAAAAATTCATCCAATGAATAAAAAGCGTTGTCAACCAAAATACTATTTAGTTGTCGTTTAAAAATATTAATATCTAAATTACGAAAATGCTCAGGCAATTTGTTAAACATTTTGATCTGCAGGTATTTATGACTGTTAGCAAACTTTTGTAATCTAGGTCTAGTAATGACAAGGTCTTGCGACTGTCTGGTTGCATAATCATGAATGGCGCTTCTGGAAGAGAATTCATTTAGATTTTCTTTAACATATAAAATGTTTTGAAAGATAAAAATGCTTTTAACTGTCAAAATAGAAAAATGTCTGAATAAGGGCTTACAGCTTTCTCTTTTTGAAACACCTGCCATAATATGCAATGCTTTTTTTTGCCATAGGAGAACCTGTGCCGCACCAGTACTATTTCCCCAAAACATATTTCCATACAGCAGGTGACAATGGAAGAAGCTGAAGTAGGCCATAACTAACATTTTTTGAGAAACAGAGCCCTTCAATTTTCGAAGCAAATAGCAAGTACGGGATAATTTAGAGACTACGGATCCAGTATGGAATTCCCATGATAATGTCGATTCTAGGTAAATACCTAATAGTCGAATTGGATTCTGATGATCTCGTGAGGTCCTACTTAAGGTGAAATTTATGATTTCAGTTTTATCTTCATTAACTTCCAAACAATTGGCCTCAAACCATAATGCAGAATCCCAAATTGCCCTCTCAATACCTACTGCAACAGTTTCAAAATTTTTACCTGAAATTATAAAAGAGGTGTCATCTGCATACAGAATAGTTTTACAGATCATATTTTTGGGCAGATCATTTATGAATATGACGAAAAGAAAGGGTCCCAAAACTGACCCTTGAGGGATTCCAGTGTATACTTCCCTGGCATTTGACGTTTGATTATCTAATACTACGATTTGCTGCCTTCCACAAATGTAAGTTTCAAAAAATTTAAGAGCTTTATTTTGAACTCCATAGTAGCTCAGTTTTTCCAAGAGAATCTTATGAGGAACACTGTCAAAGGCCTTCTTCAAATCAACCATGGCTAATCCTAGATGCTCACCGGCCTCAAAAGATGTCAAAATCCCTGTCACAATACACTCAAGAGCTTTGATCGTAGAGGATTGAGGAATAAAGCCAAACTGATTTTTAGTTAAAACACCATACTTGTCAAAATGCTGAAAAAGCTGAGATCTTGCACATAATTCCAATACCTTCGAAAACACTGGAACCATAGAAATGGGTCGGTAATTGTAAATGCTATTTCTATCTCCTTTTTTATACAACGGAATCATTTTAGAAACCTTAAGGCAATCTGGAAAATAACCTTGACTCAGTGAGAGATTTACCAAATAAGACAAGGGTTCTAGGACTGCAGAAGCTATACACTTCAAAACATGATTTGATACACCGTAAATATCCTCACTTTTTGAGGAGGACAATGCCTTTATGATCTTATACAAACTTGGAACTGAAAAGGGCTCAAAATCCAGAACATTGGGAAAACTACCCAGACATTCCATGAATTTGGTGAATTTACCATTGGAATACTGGTTGGAAAATTTAGCTAACAGTTGCTCCCCAAAGTCTGAGTTCCAATCATTGAATTGATCAGCTGTAAAAGGTGGTGGTGGATCCTTTTTGTACTTCAACATACCAGATTCTGATTTTATTACACGCCAAGCCGCCGAGCATTTGTTTTTTGAGTTTTTAATAAATTCTTCATTATATTTTACTTTTGCATGTTTTATACTAGCCCTGTACATTTTCCTATAGTTATTTAATATTAACTTTGCATGAGGATTATTGTTATACAATGGTATTTTTAAAACATCTTTCATAAGTATGAGAGTATTCTTTTTATTTTGCAGTGCTTTATCAAACCAAGGAGCACCCTTTCTTTTCAATCTTTCACTAACTCTCTTTGTCTGTCTGGGGCAACACTGATTGTAAACATCTAAAAAGGTTTTTAGAAAATATTCAAAAGCATCATCTACACTAGAAATACTATAAAGTGAACCCCACTGAACATGAAAAAGATTATATGACAAACTCAAAAGGCTATTTTCATCTAATTTCCTAGAAGATACTACATTAAACTTAGAGCATATTGACTTAGCCGTAAGAAACTCAAAACACAATATTTCATGATCAGAAATTTTGTAGTTCCACAACATTTGTCTATAGTAGTATTGGTTGATATTTGTTGCAATGTTGTCAAGACAACTTTTGCCCCTTGTGGGTTTTTTATTTACACAATATAAATCATAAGATTTTAAAATATTCAGAAACAAATCAGTTAGTGCATCCTTTTTTAAAATATTTACATTAAAGTCACCGCCAATTAAAATTGTACAGTTTGACTTTTTATAAGAGATGATATTTAAAAGCTTATCGAGAGCTGTACAAAACATGTTACCATTTGAACCAGGAGTCCTATATACAGATATCAATACAATATTAAGATCCTGTATAAAAATACAAGAAGCTTCAAGTATCTCAGCTTGTACTAAGTTTGATACATCAATTATATCAAAATTTATATTTTGATTGATAAAAATGGCTGATCCTCCATGAGGATCTAAGGGTCTACAGTAAAAGGATCCTAGTTTAAAATTTTTTGGAACATATAAAGACATTTCCTCCTTGTTGAGCCAATGCTCACTTAAAAACACTATGTTGCACTTAAAATCTTCTAAAGCTTCTGATAATTCATCCAGCTTATTTCTTACTGACTGACAATTTATAACCATACATTTTATAACATTGAAAGATTTTTCCTCAATTACACTTTGAGGACTTGTACAGGTGCTAGATTGCTTCCTAAAAAATTGACTTTTTTCACTTGACACCCACTGACACTAGAATTTAATTCACCCCGCTGCGATCTTTGTGGAGAGATTGCTGGGAAATGTTGTGGCAAAGGCGGGAAGTCCCTAGATGTGAAAGAGTGACATGTGTAGTTCGTTGTTGTATCATTGTGCTGTGGCTAGAGGCTCATATTTTTCAAAATTTTTTGCAACAGGGACAACGTTGATATTCCATCAGCCTAGATTAATGTTGGTGTTAGTGTTAGAACAAAAATCGTAGGTGCCTCTCTTGCTTTTTCTTGTTTTTTGATTGATAAGGAGCATTTTTTTGCGGTCAGCTCGAATAGTTAGAAAACCAAGTTCATAAAGTTCACGGAACAAGTCTAGGTATATAAAAAAATTATCAAAGTAATCCTCGTAGCTTAGTGGATCTTCTTTAACAGTCAATAGATTTTGAAGTACTCTAGTTCTTAGAGGAAGAGGAGGTTCATCACTAGGATTTATTTTTCTTCCACAAAATATATATATATATCAAAGTTATAAACAACCTCTTACACCACATAGTGCCTAAAACTTATAGCCGAATCATATAACTTTCTCTTTTATAAACTGTTTGAGTTTGTTACGTTGAATATATTTCACAACCGTTACATCTACAGCAATGTTTTCATCGAAAACACCAAACATAAAAAATGAATTCATAATTGGCCTGACCTTGCAAGCTTTGTCTAGTTTGGTTTCATAATTTATATCGGCGTTATCATTGAAATAAATATAAGTCTTTTTATTTGGTTGAAACGATTCCTAGGCATGGCGTTGGATTCAAGAACAACGCCTAAGCCTAGTGAACCACAATCCAAAAAAACACAACACAAGCCTAAAATAATTGTTAGGATATTTTTCAATATATTTCTTTAAGTTGTTATAAACTTTTAAAAGACCTATTAAGTGTTTTTGAGAGCCTGTGAAAATCTATTGCATATTATTGCTAGTATTACACAAATGAGTGTTCGACACAAAATTTAAATCACCAGGCTTTTGTAAAATGTAGCTTAATAAATTAAAAATATATAAATTAATTACAGTCTGAATTTTCATTTCTATGAAAATTGGTTTGCAGTACATTAAAGGCTGTGATTTAGTTATAGTCCTTCAGGCCATGTTTTTGCAATATGAGAATTTCATTTATTCTGCTGCAGTTTCCATAGAATACTAACCCGTATCTGTACACTGCCTTGAAAAAATTCAAAGTATGCAGTTCTAACATACTCCTTATTTATAAATTCATTAATCGGCTTAAAAGGAAAATTACTCTGGACAATTTTTATGATATGTATTCAATATGAGAATTCCATGAAAGATTGTAATATTTTTACTATTTTTTGGAGTTGAGATAGGTTAGTGAATGTATTTTTTCTTTATTTTAAATATATTAATTAAATATTATGCAAAGTTTCATGGTGATATCTCAAATAGTTTTCAAGATATTAATTTTTTAAGCTACAAGTTATATTGCAAGACGCGAAATCTGAGGCCTAAAATCGTGTTAAATTAAGAAAATAAAAAAATTTGTAGAAAAAACTAAGAGATAGAGAAATAAAATTTGGTATTTATCAATAGGATAGCAAATGCAACAATTGTGCCAAGTTTCATCAAAAGAGGTGGGTGTCATGACCTGGTTGACTTGACATGGAATGTCCCCACTCAAATATCTTGTCTGGTTTAGGAGATATGTGTACCGAAAGTGTGAAAAACACTAATTTCGGGAAAACACGCTTTTAACCACTTGAGACCAGATAACATACCTTAGTGTATTCCTGGACAATATGATGGATTGTCTGGGTCTTCTTTTGCCTCATATGTGTCCTCCAATCTTCTCTTTGCAGATGTAAGTCTCTGTCGACACTTTTTCTCAAGTTCACTGAGTGCTTTTTCGGCTTTTGCTATACGCGTCTCATCAAACTTTTTCATCGCTTCAACAAAGTTTTTCCCTGCAGTAATCCCTAGCCTTTTTAGAACTTCACATTTAACAATATTACCCTTGTTGAAACAAACCACTGCATCATATACACCTAATTTCAAGGTTTCCTTCATCACAAATGTTGTTTTGGGTAATCTTGACCAAATGATATTGTTCAGGTACTCGCTTGGATTTTGCTTTTGCCATGTAAGCATTTTTCGAGTAAGGCCCTTTCTGATAGGTTCTGAAAAATTGGCTTGACTTGTTCCATTACAAAGGGATCAACATGGTTATGTTCCTTATGGTCATACTTGTCTCCATTTTCTACTGCCTTTACATACTTGCACCATGTGTCGGGTGTCCGTGGGCAAAGTCCATGGGCCGGGTGGTCATTTGTTGAACTCATGTGAAAATATTGGGCCCAAATTGCAGTTTTCATCCCTTCAACACTTGACACATTCCTTCTAATGGCTAGGCCATAATAAAGCTGCATATCATTTATCACAGAATTTGTGAGGCGTCCTTTACCTCCTATAGTTTTACCGTCTGCCAGCTGAGTTTTTCCCCAATTCTTTTTCAAAGTCCTTGGGTGAGACCCCATACGCTTTTGGACATGCCCAATACATTCTTTTTTTATTATTTCAAACTCAGGTCCATATGGCTGTTCTTTTTGGACATTAGGAAATGCAGAACTATCACCATCACCTAAAAAATATTTATACCTTATTCCGTATTTTGCTTCGGATTCTCTAAACATTTGCAAAATACCATTCCATTCCCCCACTTGTACCTTGATAATTAGCAGTACAATCATCCAGATGTTGCTGCTCTAACCTCCCTGGACATCTACAGTATTTTGTCATAATTTTAACATCATTACCTACACTATTCACCTTACCACCAGGATTTCTTCTCCCACTAAACACTTTAGCTTTAGTTTTAAAAGCAGTTTTAAATCTAGGCATTTTAAAAGCAAAAAAATCACAAAACAATAGACTTTTAGAAAATCTTTGAACAAAGTCAACATTGAAATAACCAATAACAACACTAGACCAATAATGTAAACAAACACTAGACAGACACAGGTGATCAAAACAAAACACTTCTGAGTGTACTGCCAACTTATAAGAACGAAATACTCACTACTAGCTTAAATATTCATATATACAACAGTGATAGTATTAAAAATATAACAACTAAGAGCGTTGCAGTGGTTATGGTTTGTTTGGAGCTAAAAACTGTACTTGCAAGACTTAATGTAAATGCTCGTAACTATGGTTATAATTGTCAGAATTAAATAAATTATACATCAAATTGAACGGAAAACTACAAGGAATAAAAATAACTAAAAAACAAAAAAATTCATATATTTTACCCAAAAAGTCATCCGACCCCTCTTAAGTAACTACTCTTCATAATGAAGGTGCCGGAGCTTCAGCCGGTAGTGGTGGCGGCAGTGGCTGGAGGAGAGTGTCAGATTGTGGTGGTGGCGGTGGCCGTGGCAATATTTGCTCGGTTACCACAGGCCTCCTCCAATTGGAGGAGTTAGGGGGTGGTGTTACACTTCTTGATGGGGAAGGTGATGGTCGTCGTCCTCTTCCCCTTCCCCTTGAAGGGGGAGGTGTACGATTCCTAGGCGGGGGTGTCGGACTTCTTTCCCTGAAACGTCCCCTACCATGGCCCCTTGCCTGTATTCTAGATCTCCCCCTTTGCCCCCTAACCCCTCTCTCAGGCCTAAGGCTCCTGAGTATAACCACAACCATCTCCTCGTTGTACTGGTATTGAGCTGAAAATAAATTGAACACACTTTAATTGTTAGTAATACAAAAAATTATAATAGTTTACTTTGTATAACTAATTTTAATGAATTTTATAACAAAAGCTTTCAAACTATTTTTTGAGTATTATTAGAGGTGACTTTTGTTTATTAGTTAGCCTTCATTCATAACAAAACTCTGAGAATTGTAGATACAATAGAAATAATTAAAAACGTTTAAATGCCATGAGTGACCTTGGTCCCGCTATGCAGGACAGCATAGGATCTTACATAAATTAAACTGTCCTGCTATGCGGGACAGCATAGGCAATAGACATGCCACCCTGTTATAAAATCAGAGCAATGGTTGCCTACGACGTCATCACTACTAGAGAAGTCTGAGGTGTCCATATCCATATTCGCGCGGCGTCTATGAATAAAAAAAAAAAAAAAATAGAAAAATAGAAAAAAAATATGAAACATATTTATTTGAAATATTATTTTTACCTCTTTTCAAAACTAGGCTTATGTATAGAGGGAACACCTATGGGCAACCCTTTATCTTGTTTCATTGCCAATATATTTTTAAGCAATTTTGAACTACATGCAAAACATATGCTAAATTACTTCCCTAGAATTTGGATTCAATATGTAGATATTTTTGCAATTTATAATAGTAACGAGAATCTTCCAAATTTTATAAAAGATATAAATGCATTCTATCCAACCATAAAATTTACTTATGAAATTGAAAACAACTACTCCATTCCCTTTTTAGATATCCTTCTTAAAAGAAACCAAACATCTGGTAATATTGAATTTGATATTTTTATAGAAAACCAACACAAAATTTAAGATTCATACCAATTGATTCATTCCATTCAGCATCTCAAAAAAGAGCAACATACCATTCATTAATTCATCGTTTATTTAATACACCTTTATCTACCTCAAACTTCAATAAAGAAATTACAAAAATCAAAGAAACCGCAATTTTTAATGGATAGAACCCAAATATGATTACAAAAATGATAAATAAGAAAAGACAAAAAATTTAAAAACAAAACCGAACAACACTATTACCCAAAAATGAAGTCTGTTTGGAGAAGTGATACATATGGATTTTTTTCAAACATAATAAAAATTTTTTTAAGAAACACTAATGTAAATTTATCATTTAAATGTACATCAAAATTAAATTATTTACTTGGAAATCCAAAGGACAAAATAAAAATGAAGAATAGTCTGAAATTTATGAATCTGAATGTGACAATTGCCATTAAAAATATATTGGTCAAACCAAAAGAAAAATTTCACCAAGATTAAAAGAACACAAATATCATTTTAAAAATTATCAGGAGGAGAAATCAGCAATAGCAAAACACTGCACCAATCTCAACCATAATTTTACAAAATGTAATTTACTAAAAGAAGTTCAAAATAAAGAACAATTAGATGGTTATGAAAGCTTATATATAAAAAAAATTCTAAGAAATTCTAGTTAATAACGAACCAGGAACAGTTGAAAATTCACCATTATTATTTTAAATCTATACAATTTTTATATATATTTTTATTATTTTCTTATTTAAATTATTCCATGTTTTTTTTTAATCAATGAAATGTAAACAATGTAAAATTTAGTTTGGTTATAGTTTGGTTGTCTGAAGATGGTAACTCTGTTACCGAAAGGCCTTACACAATTAAAATTTATTTACTGGAGTGTTAGTTAATCTTATAACATTAAATTATATATCCATCCAGTAAGAAACGAGCTTGAAGAATGATAATTAAATGTTGACAAATACATAAAAATAAAATTGACTATATTTATATAATTTTTATTATTTGGAAATGCATGCAGTGATTATTGTCAACTTTCTATTTGAAATGGAGGAGGGTATTTGGAGGGGGATGCGCCATAGCCTTTGGAGGGGATGGGCATCCCTGGTTATATCTACTAAGTTATAATTACCCAGCAGTCCTGCCACCAAGCCCGGGTTGGCCCATGGCACTCTAGCCAATACATTATTTACGGATACGTAGATATGCCGATTTCCATTGTTTAATAAAGGTGTTGCTATGTCCATCTGTACATATATCATTAATTAATTGCAAAGTTATAATTTACCAACTTCACTGTTAATAATTCACTGTGTTAAGTTATATTAAACGTGATATATTTTTAACACTTAAAAGCCAAATTAATGGTACAGAAGGATTGAAATAAGCTCAAATTAACCTCTAATACTTAATGATATATTGTAATGTTGCACCTACTACACCAATTATTTTTGCTTCATACTTTTTCTTACATATTTATAAAAATATGGCGTTATAAGGTCCTTTCTCCCAAACTTTTATTCTACAATTTACATTAAAAATTTTTTTTTCAGCTATGCCATTCATTATATAGGTGAATGCTCAATATTGTTACATATATTATTAAATATCAGGGATTAACCTGAGGTCCGAGATGTAGGAGTCAACTTCCGAATTTTTAATGAGACGATGGTCATGCAACATGACAATTAACATTACTTTTTCACCCTGAAAACAATGGTATATAATACATTTAAAAGGGTTGAACCATGTCCAATGTGAGAAATATTTAAAGAAATGCTCAATACATATTAATAACAACTATACAGATTTTTAAATATAAAA
Organism: Stictocephala bisonia; assembly: GCA_035578905.1. Lineage (NCBI taxonomy): Eukaryota > Metazoa > Arthropoda > Insecta > Hemiptera > Membracidae > Stictocephala > Stictocephala bisonia. The sequence continues at coordinate 140,699 of JAQJVL010000973.1, read as the reverse complement.
AAATAAATATCGGAAACAATAAAAAGTTTTTTAATTTCAAATACACCATTGTTTTCAGATTGATAAGACGATGTAAACAGACATTTTGTATTACTGTCTTCTCATTTCAAAATAAGCAGAGTAATACATCCTTAACCTTCTGGTTTATTGAAAATGGTACAACCCTTTGGAATTTTAAATTCCCTTTACCATAGTTTCAGGGTGAAAAGGGAATGTTAATAGACATGTTGCATGACTGTCTTCTAATAAAGAATTCAGAAGTTTACTAAATCTCGGACCTCATGTTACTCTCAATAATCCATAATATATAAAAAGTTAGAGCATTTACCTATATAATAAATGTCCTAACTGTAAAAAGCTTTTAAGTGAAAATGTTTGAAAAAATGTAGGGGAACAAAGAAAGTTTATAACCACCCTGTATATATATTTAGGCTGGTTGTGGTCGGGTGGTAGTGGTATATATTTATATAAAATTTATAACCACTCTGAATATTTTGTTGGGAGACACCCTGCACGCTTAGCCAACTCTGTCACTAGCTGCGCTTGTAGGGAAGCTTGGTCTGCGGTCTCGCCTAGGAACTATATCTTTAGCTCCTTTGTGGAAATCGGCCTGTGGGGGAGCTCAGTCTACAGCCTTGTCAAAATACTCTGCTACAGGCCCCTTTGTAGTATATAGATAGATTAGTAAATATAAAGACCGGCCCATGGTTTCAGTACAGGAGAGGTAGTGCAAGCGAGTTAGTGAATATCCCCCATCATAAATAAATTTTTACTGTCAGAAAGCCTTACATAGCATTAAGACAATGTCAAGATTTTACACTAATCTTATTAATATTTTACACTCTACTAGATTAATAATTACATTTAATGTTGTTATACAAAGCTTGCTAAGCTATACAAATGTTAAATGTACAAACCTAAATTGCAACAATGATTCGTAATTAACAAAATACGTTTTGATACCCCATAATACTTATCATGTATTTGTACAGTTCAAAATGTTATTTAGGTTGGCTGCTGTTTATATAATTTGTTCAATAGGGCTTGGGTTATTGAAATGTGTCATGTTTAACTAGGGCCTTAAAAATTATTAGGAAAAACGTGTAAACATACATAATATTAAGCTTGTTAACTGATATTAATAGTCAAAATTAAAATTATGATAGTATTTTTATGTACGGACTGTAAAATAATAAAATTTATACGAAAAATATATTTAAAACAAATAATAGTTTCAAAGGGTTTGCTACTAATCTTGAATTGTAAAAATAGCTTTTCATCAATAACTCTTTTACTGTTAAAGATATTATGGCATGTAAGGTATAATTAAAAAGTAAACTTATACTCTTCAAACAAAATTACGACCTCTTTTTAAATGAAATTAACATTTTTTATATATTTAAGGTTTATCATAGCATAAAAAGCATGAATAATTGAATTGTAAGAATCATATCTCTGTACAGGCACCTCAATATACCGAGTGTCCCACGAAGGGGTTTAAACGTTTGATTTTATATTACGTGCCCATTCATGCACCGAACTTTTTTAAACTTTACACAGTTTACAGAGTAGGTTCTAAAAATATTCTGGAAAAATTTCAGCTCACTAACCTTAGTAGAAACAAAATGGCGGCATATTGAAAAACGATTCTTTAAAAACATTAAAAAAGGTGTTTTTGGTTTTATAAAATATTTTTATTGTTACATTCTGGGGCAATATGACTTTTAAATAAAAACTAGAACATAGCCTAATGGAAAACCTTAAAGTCCAAAATTATTCAAACTGTAACCCATCCACAGCAACACACTGATAACAGCGCGTAACAAATGATTCGTAAGCTCTTACAAAGTAACTCCGCGGTATCCGGAGAAGTTCCTCTTCTATTGATCGTTTTAGTTCCTCATCATTATTGAAGCTATGGGTATAAACTTGTTCCTTCAAGTAACCCCATAAAAAGAAGTCACAAACAGTTAAATCAGGTGATCGGGGTGGCCAATCTAAAAAATCACTTCCACGACCAATCCAACGGCCATGAAGGTTGCCATTTAGTAATTGCTTGACAGGATTTGCGAAATGAGGTGGAGCACCATCTTGTTGAAAGATTGCTTGATTCATTTCTGGTACCGTCAAATGGGGCAAGACCTGTTCATTTAAAACTCGTGCATACCTAATCCCAGTCATTGTATTGTCTGAAATGTCGTAAGATAACACGCCGTTACAACTGACACTCGCCCAAACAGTAATTCCTTTTGATTTAATTGGAGTCTCCTCAAGAATGTGGGGATTGACGGTATTATAATAATTACAATTATGCCTATTTACAACACCATTGCGGTAGAAAGTGGACTCGTCTGAGAAAATGATTTGAGTATGCCAATTAGGATCTGACTCATGGAATTCAATGATACGAGAACAAAATTCCACTCTTCTGTCCGGATCATCTTCAAGAAGTTGATGAACTAGGTGACTTTTGAAAAATTTAATTTTGTTTTTCTTAATAATTCTATGTACAGAAGACTTTGGAACACCAGTTTCAAGTTCAACCTTCCTTAGTGATTTCGGTTTACCTGGAGAGCGGAGCATTGATGCGCACACCAGTTCTTCTATTTCCTCATTAGATCGCCTAGAGTACTTTTTGACAACACTACCAGTTTCTAACAAAAGATTTTTCCACTTGGTTATTGTTGGATTACTAGGTGGTTCAATTCCTGGGTAGGCAACCTGAAATTGTCTAATTGCCTCAGAGACGTTGCCAAAAGCAATAGCCCACGCACAACACTTAACTTTTTGTTCAACGTTAAAAGCCATTTCTCGACTCCACTTTCAGTAAAACACTACCGAAGAAAGTTGGGTTATGTTTTTATGGCTCAAGCTAAATTTTACAATGAAACAGCTGTTCTTCAACAATGAGCGTTAGAACCGCAACTAACATAATGAATTTTTTATTTAAAAGTCATATTGCCCCAGAATGTAACAATAAAATTATTTTATAAAACCAAAAACACCTTTTTTAATGTTTTTAAAGTATCGTTTTTCAATATGCCGCCATTTTGTTTCTACTAAGGTTAGTGAGCTGAAATTTTTCCAGAATATTTTTAGAACCTACTTTGTAAACTGTGTAAAGTTTAAAAAAGTTACGTGCATGAATGGGCACGTAATATAAAATCAAACGTTTAAACCCCTTCGTGGGACACTCGGTATATATTTCTTTAAAAGAAAATTGCTGGCCAAATCAACTTCCAAAAGTTGTTATTGTGAACTTTATTAAAAAAATCAACTAATTTACTCAACAAAATTCAAAAAACCCTGTCTCTTTAAGCGAATGTACAAAAAAAATAAGATTATCATTTTTTCTTAAATTATTTTTCAGTTTTGAACACTTTCAACTTTCAGAATCGGTATATAACAGCTATAATATTTCTTATTAGTATTCACCATGGTTATGAATGAAATTTTCCCAATAGTTAAAATATCACAATCAAAAAGTGTTCTCCTATTCCATGGATTACTCAAAGTATAAGAATATCATATGAAAGAAAAAGAGTACTTTATATGCAGGCTAAGGAGAGTAGAAATAGTGGGCTCCTTGATTATGTTAGAAAGTTTTTTATCTTATTGAAAAAACAAATATTTTTAATAAGATATTGCATAGGGCTAAGCTACTGGCAAAGGTTTATTTATGAATCTGAAATAAATCAAGTAGATTAAACTGGCTGGTGGTTAAATCAGTTGTAGAACTTTATTTGAAAAGTTACAAATTCTAACTTAGCCTTGTTTGTATATTTTTAAAATACTTAAATTTGTTACATCTATTGAGCATCTTTTTTAAAAGTATAAATTTGTTCATTCATATGAGACTAGACATAATCTTAAATTTAAACTACCAACACATCGTTTAAAAGTAACTGAAAAAGTCCTATTTTCATGGGTATTAAATTGTATAATAGGCTTCCTCAATATATTATTAATTTAAATGAAAAATGTGTACAAACAGCTATACAAAAATTATTACTAGAGAACAATTATTATGATGTAAAAGAATACCTAAATCTTTAGTTTTAATATATTATTAATTTTGATAACTAAATGGCGAAGCACCAATTTTGTATTACATTGCAATTCACATAAAATGTATTATGCCAATAAAAATGGATGGATTGATAATACATAAAAAAAGTATTACTATGCTTACTTTTTAAATAATTTTATCTTTCTCGGGGCCACTTTCCCCAACATGGTTTAAGCTAGAGAAATGGTTTAAGCTCTGATATTATTTCCACCATAAGTTAGTTACATTTTTAAATTAACTTCCCGAAGACTCCAAAGAAGAGCAAATTACTGAACAATTCAGAAAAAAGTTAGTTAATTATGTAGCAAATAATTCATACAACAAAACCGAAGATTTCTTAGAAGATATTCATAAAAGGATATTAAAATTATCTATTTTAATCCAATTATCATTCTTTTATTTATTTAACAAATTCGAACAATTATAAACGGTGATCTTTTCTAGAAATTTTTCATTTTCTTTTTTTAGAGTAACAAGTTAGACTTATAAACCAAATTTTATAGTCTCCTAGGCCTCAACATAAAAAAAAACAAAAAACGAACAATTCTCTCAAAATTTGAAAATAGTGGCATTTACATATTAAGCTGTAATGATTGGACAAACAGGGCGTTATTTCAAGACAAGATTCAATGAACATATTAAAGCATTAACAACGTCACAAAATTAAAAATATGCAGAACATGTTAATAATCAGGCCACACTTACAAAATATAGAAACAAATCTTGAAATTTTACATACTTGAAAGAAAAGTAATTTAATGTAGAATGTCTTGAAATTTATTAAAGTGCAAAGGATAATAAAAAATGTCTATTTAATGGCAAAGTCACAATTTCTAAAAAAATACTACTGAAGATGACTTATGTAAGGTAGATGGCCCAAATATCGCCTATCTAAGGAAATATGCATATATTCTTGTTGTTTATCTTCACAGAGGCTTCATACAAAGCAAATACATCATATTAACCTTTAATTACACATTCCTAAACCTGTTTGAAAAATAACTGCAACCTTTTTATTTTTCCTATTATTACATGTATTTTTTCGATTTTTATAAAAGTGTTGCAAATATTGCCCTCCCCATTTAGTACTGTTCCAAATATCGCCTACATAGGAAAGGGTTTAAAGTTTGTGCAAAATAGTTCAATCAAAGTTCATTTTAATGTTTACAACCAAAAAACACATACTGTAAGTCAAAAATTAAACTAAGTTAATCCATAAGTATAATGTTCTTGAATGTGTAACTTATTTAAACACAAAAAGGACACACATAATTTTTTAGCAAAACTTTGTTTTTTCTTGGGTCACAAGCCTCATGAGACCATTTGCAGCAATTGATACATTTTATCCACTTCTCACCTTGTTTATCTTTAGAGTAGTAGCCGTTGCAAAATGAACACTCGGCATCATCACTGTCGTAACAGCTGCTGTCATTATCATCAGTTGAGACGTAGTCTGCTCTTCTTCGTCCGAGGAGCTATCACAAGTGTTTTTAGTTGAACTGTTAAGGGTTTCTTATTTTTTTTACAATTTTTTTGAGAAATGCTTGCCTTTTTTCTTTGTTTCTTCGAAGTTCAGCAACTTAGGCACTAGTTTCTTCTTATTCAGAGAACTTAGAAGAGCATTTTTGAACGGTGATCCACTCACGAGCGCTGAAGAACCAGCTCTTGAACTTGTTTTTTTTGCTATCATTTTAGGTACTGGTACTATATCCTTTGGAGACACTAAATGTGAGGAGCTTGATCCATCTGAAAAAGTGGATTTTGACGTCGATGGTTGGTTTTTGTCGGCGAGACTACATTGAGATGAAGACGATTCAACGGCATTCTCTGGCTTCCTCTTCAGCGACTTCACTTCGGTGAGACAAAAAGTCTACTTCAGAAAAGACCTGTGCATTTTAGGGTAAAATTCCTGTGCACTGGAAGCCTTTAATTGCAATATCCATGGTAGCTGCTCTAATGTAAGCATTTCCAATCATTTGGCCTATTTGATACATTGTAACTGCTCGAAACGGATGAGATGTCAACCAGTTTTCTATCTCTTGTGCATAGAACATCTTGAATGGTTTCATAAATGTTTTATCAAGCGGCTGCATACGATTAGATGAGTGTGGTGGTAGACAGACAACTGACACTCCATTTTCCCGTGCCATATCAATAACATCGATGTTTTTAGTATGAGTTGTTTGTCCATCAAATACGAGAACAACGGGATCATCTTTTGAAGCCTTAACAAAATTGACAAAATGACCAAACCATCTTGTAAAAATATCATTTTGGATCCAGCCGGAAATGTGACAATCGCCAATCGTTCCAGGGGGAGCACCATCGAGCAGCTCTTGTTTCATCCTCTTACGTGGAAATACAAGCAAATGTGGTACAAAAATACCTGAGGTAGACATGCACGTCACCATAGTCACAAGTCGCCCCCTTTCAGCAGATGAAAGTTTGTGTACTTCCCTTTTACCTTTAACAGTAATGATTTTTAAACTTTTATGTTGGACTGTGGTGACGCCAGTCTCATCAACATTGAATACCCTAGCTGCTGAAGACTTGACTTTTTCGAGTTCTGGTTTCAATATGGAAAAAAAATTGTCTACGTTTTCTTTTGTAAAACCTTGTATTCTTGCCAAGGACAACGGCTGAGGTTTTCTGAATACTAGGGCAGGATGTCGCTTGAAAAAAAGTCGCTGCCACTTCCTGCCAGCACTTTCTTTTTCAGCAGAAAAAGGATGAGGAATATTATTTCTCATTGCTAGCTGAAAGGCCATCCGCCTTAGATCCCTCGAAGTCAGGCCATAATAATAAGAACTTTCCATTTGCAAACAATAGTCTACTAATTCGTCTTCCAGTTCTTTGGACAAAATTGGTTTACGACCTAAAGGTACGTCAATAAGTTCTTGGATATCTTCGACGGGTTTTTTTTACATAGTCTTTCAAAGTAGATCTAGGAACGTCAAATATTTTTGAAGGTTTTAGAAGACCCATCTCCTTATTTTTCACAGCTGTGACAGCCTCCTTCATCTTGACTCTGTCCCATGTCTTGCGTTGAGACATCTGAAATAAACAAAAACCTAATGTAAAAAAGTTTGTTCCAAATATCGCATAGTGGGCGATATTTGGAACATCAGGGTGGGCGATATTAGGCACACGCTAGCTTGTCAATATGGCGGACGCTACAGACGAACCGATTACTCCTAGCATGTAAAACAGGACATCAATAGATAGGCCATTTCTTATACTGTTTTACGATATTATTCAGTTAAGATGGCATGAGTATATAATAAGCTACAGTACCTAGTGTAATAGTAGTTTCATAACTCGCCAGAACGAAAAATCTTCAAAAAATCACAAAAACCAACAGAGCGAAATTACTTCACCAAACAAACAAAGCACACTACTGGAAAGCTAGACAATCCGTTTTCGCAAGTTGCCGCGTGGCAGCAGCAGACCTAGAGCCCACTGGGCGATATTTGGGCAATACACCTTACATTGTACAAAACACATATGAAGAATTGTGTTAAAGCTATTTATTGTTAATATTTTATTTTACTATACACACTTCCTAGAGGCTTCAATTTTACTAGGAGTTAAAGTTATCATAATAACAGTACTTACTCTCAATATGTGTCCTTGGCTCTTCTTGTAATGTTGATCCTTCAAGCAAGACTCCAAGACTGCTGGTTTCTGGAATGTTTGTTACCATGTAAGGGATGAAGAAGAGCGTGATGGAAGTGGGGATAATTTGGAGATTGTTGGGGGTGGAGAGTGGGGGGACGCGACAAGTGAAAAACTGAGATTCTGACCGTATTAAGTACTACCCCTATCTGTGTATGTACGAAGAAAGAGGAAGAAGGAAAGAGGGATGGAGAGAGAAGAAGGGTGATAAAAAGAATGAGGGAGACGGCGAAAGCTCCTTTTCGAGGATATTGTCGATTGTTTTGACAAGGAAATAACTAGTTTACAAGTAATTGGTTAATTTTCCTTGTGATGTCCCAGTGGGGAGCATCGCAAACCACTCTAAAAAAACTACCCTACCTAACTGACTTGAGAGAGAGTCCTAGCTTACCTCTTTTATAAGGACCTGTAATATTAAAAATCAAAAATCAAAATCACTTTATTTCCACATAGTACAAAATAAAATGAACATATATAAAGAAAATTGAGACTACATGGGCGCCAAAGGCCTGTGCGTAGGCTCGAATTGTTGTTTTTTTTTTCTATTTTTAATTTAATTTAAGTATTAAATATATCCTGTGAAATTACGAAGTGCAATTTATAAAACTAATATGTTAATTTGGAATAAATATTTATGTTATATTATATTAAATAATGAATCCAAAATTAAAATTGACATGAGAAAATAATACGAAATAAAAAGAGAATTAAACTGAAGATAATGTGCCGATTCGATAAAGGTGACATGCGGAGGGGATGAGGAGAAAAGGTCAAGGCCGCCTACAATCAGCAGAGATAAGGGACTCGGTCTCCTCATCACTGAGCAGATGCAACCACGATTTTAGTCTCTTCTTAAATACTGCAATGGACGTGGAATCAAATAGCGTTTGACTTACGAATTGGACGATTAATATACATTTCATCAAATATAACTAATATAGGCAAGGTATGCCGGACATAGCCGCTATGGCAACAATGTGTCTCGACATTGTTACAATAAAAAAAAAAAACCCACCACAACGCTTTGTTTTTCTTCTAAATGTGTGTGTGTGTTTTTCTTTTTACAAATTTGAACAATTATAAATAATGTAACTTTATTGAGCAAACATTAACATTTTGCAGCTTGTTATTGATTTTATCTATCAAACATTTACTGTGCAATAAAGTATTTCGTATGGCTAGCAAACATTCATAAAGCAACTGTAAAACATAAATTCCGTTGCAGAAATGTTATGATTCAAATGCTAAAACTTACTATTTCAATTATAAGGTTGATAAGACAACAATAACCTAACTCCGGCCTTTGGCAGTTATTTGTTCAATGAAAGAAATAAGTATAGTGACAAGAATAATTGAAAGTATTTTTTCAATACGTTGATTTTTATACATTGAAACCATATAAAGTATGCAGCGATGAAACACATTTGTTTTAATTATTATTTTTCAATACATGTTTATTGTGTCACAATACGATTATTTTATTGTGCATTTACGAAGTTGATAGTAAATTAACGTGGGTGTTTATCATAATTTGAGATTACTATTTAACAATGTTGATTACATTTTACTTGTAAGGTAAACGATTTCTAGTGGAAGGGGGGACAAACGAGGTAATTTTAAAGAATGCATATAGTAAGCAAGGCAGTTGGTAGTAGATAGGGCCATTTGCAAAGGAATCACGAGCATTCACGTTATCAGTTCTGTTTTAATCAGGCAGTCCTTTTTGTGGAAGTGAAGGAGTAGGGTTGTACCAAGTGCGATACTTCAGTTCAGCAGCTTTTTTGCTTTAACGAAGCAAAGTGTATGCAGGAACAACCGTAAGGTAAGTTATTTGAATACTTCTTATTATAGATATATTATATTAGGCAGCTTAAAGCAGTAGCACTTTCTCAAAATTGCTTTGTAATTACTTTACAATGAATTAAATTATATATATATGTTACAGTGAAAGCTGAATATTAGTCAAGGTGTACCGTCGCTAGTGATTGTAGACCTTCACTGAAATGACCAGTGAATGTTGATAGTAGAAAATATATATCAGCTTTCACTAGGGAAGGTGAACCTTCACGGAATCAGCCTAGGGAATGTTGAACATCTGGCGGATGTGCACGGCGGGCGAACGACCTTGACCTGGTGCCAGTGATGTCTGGTGTCTGCAGCATTGTGCATATTAATGCCCGCCCAGCCGGCCGTCAGTGTTGGTGAGGTTATGTTATTGTGCAACTGTGTGTTATATCCTGATGTGGTATTTTAATTCTGAAGGTGGTGCGCTTATGTTTTAAAGTGGTTCAGTGTTAATGAACGATAATGTCTAAATCTGCGCAGTTTTACGAACTACTTAAAGATGAGCGTGAAAATTCCAAGTTGAATTGTGTTTCAGTGAATAAGGTGAAGTATGAGCTTCTTATTGATAAGGTTAAGACTGTAAAAATAAAATCTAATAAGGATGGCAATGACTACCGGTTTTTGAAAAGGTATGATGTTATTGAGGTGAATGGAATCACCAAATTAATATCCCCAGTAACTGAACAAGATAGCATCAAGTATTTTATATGCGATGAAGATCTTTTTCAGATATTAAATGATGCTCACATTACAACCGGACATGGTGGGCGAGATCGCATGGTGAAACATTTAAAAACAAAATACAAGAATATAACCTACAAGGATATATCAATCTTTCTAAGTCTCTGCGAGCCTTGCCTACAGAAACAAAAAAGCCTAAAGAAAGGTATTGTAGTTAAGCCGTTGCTTTTTAAAGAGTTGAATCATAGATGCCAAGTTGATTTAATCGATTTCCAATCGCAGCCAGACGGCGAGTATAAATTTATATTAGTGTACCAAGATCATCTCACAAAGTTTGTTGTTCTCAGAGCACTAAAGTCTAAAACAGCTGATGAGGTTTGTGAAAATATAATAGATATTTTTACTTTGCTAGGCGCCCCAACAGTATTGCAGTCAGATAATGGACGGGAATTTGTGAATAAAATTATTAATGGATTAGTTGATTTTTGGCCTAATTTTAAAATTGTCCATGGGAAACCAAGACATAGCCAAAGTCAGGGCAGTGTCGAAAGGGCTAACCAGGATGTGGAAAATATGCTTACCATATGGATGCATGACCACAAATCTTCTAATTGGAGCTACGGTCTGAAGTTTATTCAGTTGATGAAAAATAGTGCTTTACACAGCGGCATAAAAAGAACACCGTATGAAGCCATGTTTGGATGTCCACCTAAGCACGGATTAGCTACTTCCAGTATCCCTACTGAAGCTTTAACAAATGTAGAGTCTGAAGAAGATCTTGAAGCCGTTATTAGGGACATTACTGTTAGTGGTGAGCACGATACAGGTGAAAATATACAGGAAACCTCCAGTACACTTGAAAATGAGGGTGATTTGAGTGTTACAGAGAACAGCGAAGACCAACACTTAGAAGGTACTAGTTACCTTTTAACTGACCTGGACAAATCAACTATGGACATTAAAAGACAACGAGAAGAAGCATTCAAATGCCTAACAGATCAAGCAAAACGTATGAAAAGTACATCTGACCATAAACTACAACCTGTTGACAAAGGTTGCACTGTGAGAGTTCCTGTTCCTGATGTGGACCGAGGCCGAGGGGATGCACGGTCAATTCTTGGCGTTGTGTTGGATGTAGTGGATAATGGATTTTACCGCATAGGAACCAGAGATGGTGTTCTGAAACAGCTGTATGCTCGGTAAGTTTTATTATTCTATTATAACAAGTAAAATCTTACCCTAAGTAGGCCACAGTCGTCAATTTAGTTTACATTTTTAATACTTTTATGAAGTTTAACTTGTTTGAACGTATTTAATACCGCATAGTATAATAATCAGTAATTTTACATTTAAGCCTACAAGTATCTTTTTATTTGCAGATCCCAGTTTAATACTTGTCCCTTAAACATTATAAAAGAAGATGAAATTCCAATGGAAAAGACACTTACTTTACGAACAGTTGCTACTACTCAGTCAACCGGAAGTGGGCAAGGATTTTTTAAGTGCAGTTGTAACAAGAAGTGCCAAACAAAGAAGTGTTACTGCATAAAAAACAATGTTTTATGCAATTCCAAATGCCATAAAGCATTATCATGTTGCAACAAATAATTTTATTATTGTTGACTATAGTATTTTCGTCTCTATTATAGTCTTTAAATTGTAGACTATAGTTTCACGTTTTATTTTGTTCTTATTTGTTCATCTTTCAAATTCTAAATTTACTTTTGTTATAAAAGTATACGTGATTTAAGATTAGTCTTTTATTTCTCTCTAACTTTCCCTAGACTGTTGTAGAGGAGGTTGTCATTCACTATAGGAATTGTCAACCTTCACTAGTGGATGTTGATCTTGTTTGTACGTCTGTGTAACTTTCCCTAGACTGCTGTAGGGGAGGTTGACGTTCACTAAGAATGGTCAACCTTCACTAGTGAAAGTTGATCTTGTTATTTCAGAATTCAACTTTCACTAAGATGCCCAGCGAGAGTCGACCGTGACTAGTAAAGGTTAACCTTCCCTGAAACGTCAACTTTCACTGTAACATATATATATTGAAATCAATCAATAACAAAAACGAAATGGCCATTACTAAAATGTACTTCAAAAGGTTATGTTTAAGTCAGACTCAAATACATACTCAGTGTTAAAATATTATAGATTATTGAGTAGCCAGTTAGAGAGTACGGGTTCGAGTTTTGTGTGGTGTGGTCCAAGCCATTTTGGGAGTCTATGACAAATAAATGTTGTATTTGTATGTTAGTAAAATTACTGTTTCGGCCCATTACACATACCTTTTGCTTACCTAACCTAACTCATCCTAATCGTATCCATACTGAAATAAAATTGGCAATTTGCGTTAAATTTGAGTGCCTTGTCTCTAGGACGACCTGCCGGCCGTCCCTGCGGCAGAAATGTATGCAAATTTGTTTTTGGTTGCTAGTCGTAGCTTCTATTAACTTTGTGCCATAACATAATTGATTTGACGCTAATGTAGTTTACCGCGATATCTTACATGAGTTATGTACATAAACTGACTGCGACCTATACTTCAAATATGATTTTACTAGTTTTATCGCTTTACTATCAAATCCTAGTACTTTGAGTTTTACAATAAGCGTGTAATGACGACCGTGGAAGCCTATCCATGAAAATTTGAATATATATTGAAATGAAATTGTGACACTTGAATTTTGTTTCAAACGTATGATTAATATATTCCCAGCCGAAATAAAATTACATCTATTAATTACTGTGTTGTGGAGATATTTTGTGAGAATTAAGGAATGCGAACACCGAAAGGATATCTGCGTCGCCGCGATAAGATATGAGGACATTTAGATTTCAGTTGAACCGCTGTTATGGAATTTCACTCCTTGTTCCCTGTGTAACGTCCTTCCTATTTTCTTTGTTATTGTTCAAACTGCCACATTTTGACAACGTTAGATGAACCATTTTGATAATATTAATGCCGTACTGAATTTTTAAACAGGTTTCGCACTCAATCTCGATATTAAAAAAATCACGGTTGTTACGGTTAAAAAACGTCTATGAAAAAATGTTTAACTACAGTACAACTAGTGCTGACCACACCACAACAATAAGCATTGAACAGGACTATGGCTGAGCGGGAAGAGGGGGCTTCGTCGAATCAATTTAAACTTTTCTACGTTCAAATTACGTAGTCAACTGTACAAACAGGAAACATCAAAAACGTTTTTAATAAGTTGTATGCTTTGAAATATATTCTAAAAATATTTGGTTGTCGTCTGGCATATGAATATAGTAACTAATTGAAAAAAATCATAAAATATAAAGTACTTCATAAGAAAGTGCACTAATTAACGTGCACGCAGTTGCGTCGTAATAACAAAACACAGAAATAAATATTTATTGCTGTATTCTCTGATCGTAATTTAGTTGTAATGAAACCGAGACTACTATCAGATTTTATATTATCGGCCTCTCACTCTGAGGCGCTACTGCACTTACTAAACAAACGCTAAAAAATATCTATTTACATATAATTTTCTGTGTTTGTCCTTGGTACGGAAAGTAGTTATCTTTTTTTACATTATTACTTTGTTAATGCGCAGACTTTATCGCCCCTTTCGCTGCCTGTTTACTTCGAATAGTCAAGGGCAGTCGTGTAAAGCAATTAGGTAAATTTCTGTCAGCAGCAGTTGTGTATTTTCTTAAGTTTTTCTACGTCTTTCCGTTAAAGTAAATTTTTACAATTACTAAATTTATTATATAAACAGATTTTCCTATGTATGTACAAATATTATGTTTTATAGCTAATATATTATTACCTTATTGCAATTTTACATTTTACTAATTCCTGGATATTTTTCAATTTTTTCTAACCATGGTTTTACAAAACAGCAATCGATAAGCTAATAGGTCTAAGTTACCCTATAACGTCTTTGCAAGTACTGTACCTTACTATATCAAACTTTGTGTAATGAAATTTGCATATTTTCTTTACAGTTACAATTTAAATTATGAGTTTTGGTAGATTAGAAATAATATTTGACATGTTATGAAAAAATATTTTTTTTCGTTTTATAATGTATATTATAAAATATACTTACAAGTTGCAAAATTATGTAGATTATATTAAAACAATTACTAATATGTACAATAAAGCACTGTACGTATAAAGGGTTAAAACCCTGCTGTTCACGCGTCACGGAGTGAGAGTCCGTATTTACTAATTTCAATATTACATCTAAACTAATTATTTCTAGTGGCTGTGGTTCCTAGTACCATATCCCATATCCTTATAAATATATTCAATAGTTAAGAATAAAAATGTACATTATTTAATGGTGTCAATGAGAGCATAAACATGGTGGCGCACTGGAAATGGCGCTGCTAGACAATGTAGCAGACTCACATTCCGCACGCGTTACTCCGTGCTCTGGAATGGCGAGGCCGCTCCAGTAATTTTTAGTAGCGGACTCAACTAGTGTTACAGTTTACCACGCGTGTACTGGAGGGTTTATCTACCTTACAGCAGTACTAAAGCTTTTTAATTTAAATTCAACGTATTAAAATCATGTGAATAACAACTAAAAAAACAAGGCTTTTCACGCAACTATCTGAAACGAGTGACATTGAATTGTCTTAAACATAAAGGAACAGAGATTTTATTTTTCTTGTCTACCAATTGTAACTTGTGCTATTATAGTGTATTAATGAACCATTTACTCTTATTACTTTTTTCCAGGCTCCTTGTACTTCCTAACTCTAGATACGGGATGAAGGCACTTTTAGTGTAGTCAAATGTATACGTTTATCCGCTATTAAGGCTCTAAAAGTGCAATCAATTTTAAGGTTATGCAACTTTTTTTATCAACGTAGCGCAATGAAATTATCACTATTAGTAAACAATTTAATTATAAGGTCAAAATATTTTATTGCTGTTGACAAACTCAATTGCATTAACAAAGGTCAATTTCTTAAAAACTAAGTGTAAAAACTACAGGGTAATACAATATAGAGTACAATGATGCAAAAGAGAGAATACAGATAAATAGATAAATAAAATCATGTCTCATCATAAAAATAATCATCCAAACTATAATACTCTTTCCTCAACAAAAACTCTTTCATATTTCTCCTAAATGACACTAGATCTTTAGAAACTTTATATATTTGTGGAAGTTTATTGTATATTTTTATACAAGAAAAGAATGCTTGTTTTTCAAAAAAGGTAGTTCTATGTTTAGGAATGGGGATAATATCAGGATGACGGAGATTATAAATGGAGTTATGGACCGGAAAAATGTGTCTGTTTTTATAAACAAAAGCAGCACATTCTAGAATATATAAGCTAGTGAATGTTAATATGTTGTGTTGTTTAAAACTACCAACACATGACTGAGTGGCCCCAGATAGTAATGGCATATGTCATGAACGGATAGAAGCAACCATAATATGCTAAAAGCAAGGAATTCATATCTGTAAAAGTGGCTAGCCTACGAAGTAAGAAAATGCTGCTGCTTAATTTTTTGGTTATTTTTTCGATATGAAGGTGAAAATTTAAATTTGCATCTATTTGAATACCGAGAAAATTGGTGCTATAACTCGGGCTCAGAACTGATTCGCCGAGGAAGATATCAAAACAGTCAAAGTCAGAATTCTTAGACGACCTAAGGTAGAACTCAATAAGTTGCGTTTTACCAGGATTTGCAAATAACTTGTTTTCACTCAGCCATTGCAATATTGAGCTTCCTTGTAGAAATAATTCTACCTCCAGTTTATTCCGGTCCACATTAGAAACGCTAAACGAAGTATCATCTGCGAATAGACATAAATTTCCACCGGTTATGCAAGATGATATGTCATTAATGAAAAGGACGAAGAGTACCGGCCCAAGAACGGAACCTTGTGGTACTCCCATCAAGGTTGTTAGTTCATTAGAACACATCCTTGAGAAACAGCCTGAGTCGTCAATATAGGGAATAGTTACCGTTTGTTTACGGTCAAGTAAGAAAGATGAAATCCAATCACTAGCCTTCCCCCTTAATCCGAGATTCCGGAGTTTCTCAATAAGGAGGTTGTG
Source organism: Stictocephala bisonia (assembly GCA_035578905.1). NCBI lineage: Eukaryota > Metazoa > Arthropoda > Insecta > Hemiptera > Membracidae > Stictocephala > Stictocephala bisonia. Next base: position 124,365 of record JAQJVL010000973.1, on the reverse strand, counting down.
AGGAACAACATCAAAAGCCTTGCTTTGATCTAAGAACAAGGCACATGTGTGCTCATGATTGTCGAGTGAAGATGTGATATTGGAAATAAAATTAAATATTGCATCCGATGTTGAAACATTCTTTTTAAAGCCAAACTGCTGCGGGTAGATTACATTGTTGGATTTTAAAAATGATTCCAAGCGCAAGAGAAATAGCTTCTCTAGGACTTTAGAGAAGGTAGAAAGTATTGCTATGGGTCTATAATTTTCGGGATCTTGAGGAGAACCTTTTTTAGCAGAGGCCTGACAGTTGCTTTTTTGAGCCGTTGAGGGAAAACACCATGTTCAAAGGGAGGCATTTATCAAGTGGGTGAGAGGGTGAACGAGGAGGTCAGCACATGATTGGATGAGATTCCGTCAGCTCCAGCCGAGTTGCCAGGTTTAAGAGACTTAATAACTTCTAAAACTTCATTATTGGACGTTGGTGACAGAAACAAAGAGGAGCTAACACCCTGAAAAACTCCATAGGCTTGAGTTGCAGAAGGAGAACTGGATGAGTTACAAAGCCTATTACTAACTTGATTAAAGAAGGTATTGAATGAAACTATTACAAACTGATTCTGGCTCTGGTGTTAAAGATTTATCATTAGTCATGATTGAAATCGGGGTGAACGGTTTATTTCGTTTACTTGGGTTTAAGTCATTAATAATTTGCCAAGCAGCCTTATTGACATTATCCGAGCGAATCAACATCTGAAGAGTTGAGCTTGACTTGGCTGATCTGATGCTATCCCTGAATTCCTTTTTGAGATTGAGATATTGTATTTTTAAGGGATCACGAGAGGTGAGATGTTTTGTTAAAGAGTACATCTCAATCATTCTTCTTCTTAAATTCAAGAGTGCTTTGTTCAGTTTTACTTTTGTGGGGCATGATTTGCTCTTCCACTTTCTTTTCATTTCTGGAAATGCCAGATTAAAATAATAAGTGACTAAATCAAGAAAAACTTGAAACTTTTGTGACACATCATTGATCTTGAAAACCTCTGACCAGTTCTCCCTCTGCAACAGAAGTCGGAAAACCCGTTTATTATCTTGTGAAAAGAACCTAGTCATCTTGAAGCGAGGTGTGATCATTTTAGGGAACTTCAGTTTTAGGTCAGCAACTTGTGCATGATGATCATCGAAGCCGGTTATCAGTACAGAGGTGTCAATAAATTCTGAGTCGATATTTGTGAAAATGTTATCTATGATAGACCTCGAACCACCGTACTCCCTTGTATAAGAGAATACAGTCCTCCGAAGCCCAAAAGAAGACATTAAGTTTAAGAATCGCCTACACAAATAATCATCATCAGATACATCTACATTAAAATCACCCGCAATAATAGCTAACGAGTTTGGTTTCAGTAACGCATCGAGACAATCAGAGATGGAGTCAAAAAACATATTTACTTCTTCCTTAGAGTAAATAGTCGGCCTGTATACAGCTAAAATAATATACATAATATCAGAAAAATCCACTTTGACGGAAGTGAACTCACAAATCCCCTCCAAGCAAAAGGAGCTAACATCAATAGGTTGAATCTGTAGAGAATCCCTTGAGAGTATACAGACTCCACCCTTCTGCATTTGACTCCTACAGAAACCAGATGAGAGCGAGAAACCGGGAAAGCATAGGGTGTCTAATTCAACTTGTCTGAGAAAGTGCTCGTATGTAATCAATGTATCATTTAACAATTTCCTATATTATAATATGCTTTATTGATCAACATTTCATTTATTATTGTTATAAATTTAGAGGTTACCCACCCGCCCACCCATACAAGCACGGTGTTAGTGACCCACCCACCCACCCATACAAGCACGGTGTTACTGACCCACCCGCCCACCCTTACAAGCACGGTGTTACTGACCCACCCGCCCACCCATACAAGCAAACGGTGTTACTTAATTTCTAAAGTGAATTTTCAAATCTCTGAAAAGATTAACCTGTTGAATCATGTCCAATTTGTAAAACTAAACACATTATACAAGAAACGTTTTTACACAAGAAGGGGCTTACACAATGTCGGGATTAGTCAGTTGAATGAGGATTTCCATCTGCTCGAGTTTGGAGAAGACACCTTGGACATTTTGATGGATTAGACGAAGCGTTGATTGAGCTTTAGGTGCGTTTGATGCATCGATGTTAAGGTCAGTGTTACCTACGGCCTTTTCCTTTTGGATCGGCTCATTCCTAAAAAATATTTTTCATTTGTAAAAATTCTAGAACTAACTCTGTTTGAAGAATGTTTACTGGAGGTCTCACTAGACGCTAAGGAACTCTTTTCGGGAGCAAGGCAATTGGCAACCAATGTTTGGGGCTGGCTCTTGCCTAAAAAATATGTTTTATTTGTAAAGACTCGTGAAACGACTCTGTTTGAAAAATTACCACTAGAGGACTCAATAGCCGCTAATGAACTCTTTCTAGAAGTAGGGTGGTTGGTAACTAATGTTGAGATTTGTAGTGGATCAGTTGGATGAGAAACGGGAAGGATTGTTTCATGGAATATTTTAATTATTTCCTTTTTCCCAAACTTATTAAAGTGTAAGCCCCTTCTTGTGTAAAAACGTTTCCTGTATAATGTGTTTAGTTTTACAAATTGGACATGATTCAACAGGTTAATCTTTTCAGAGATTTGAAAATTCACTTTAGAAATTAAGCGATTTAATGAGGGTTTATCAAATCTGAGTGGAATGCTAACAATTAACAAATTAGTGTGGATAGTAGCTTCAATCAAGCAACTGAATTGTTCGTTCAAAGAGCAATCATCAGCTATGCTTTCTATGTCGTTTGTTCCACTAAACACAATCAAATAATCCGTCTTATTCATTGATTTTGCAACATTTTCCATATCACACATTGTTTGGGTAAATTTGCTACCTGGCTTAACAATTCCAGTTACAGAAAAATAATTACGACATTTTAGAGAAAGTTTCTGACAGCGGCCAGAGAGCGGCCGTGACTATCAGATAGTATTGTTATTTTAGGCTTAGCTACAGACTGAGAAATAGTACTAACATCCAAGCTGTTGGAAATAACAGAACATGTTTTTCAACTCTCATTTGGTTACAATCAGTAACATCGATGCTGCAATCATTTATAATGTTGCTTGGGACATCATATTTTACAATCTTGTTACCCTGGGCAGTAGCATTACGTTTTTCTACATTATGAAACTTATTGCTAGATTTGTGCTTAGACCAACTATTACTACTCAATGGTTGACTACCTGAATCCTTAGCACACTTAGAGGAAGTATCTACATTAAAAATACTGGAATCAGAACATTCAGATAAGACTGAAAATGAGTTAGAGAGTGTTACGGGATCACAAGTTGGAGATTTTACACTCCGATGATCTCCGCCCTTTACAACTTGCCACTCCACATTACTAGATTTTTTTAAGGTAACCTTCAGTCGTTCAGGAAGGGGGGTGGAGATCGGATTGGTTACAGTAGGAATTATTGGAGTGGTTAGATTAGGAGATGTTACAGCTGTGTCAGCGGTGCGGTTTATACCTGAGTTAGATCCCAAGATAACATTGTTATACCAGGTTGAGAAAGAGGTATGACTAAGGGAGGCGTTTTTACAAAAAGCCTCGCTAATCAATTTTGCATACATTATGACATTGATGCCACATTCATAACTATTATTTTGTTTGCAGCAATCTACTTCAAACAAGGTATGTTCAACTTTAAGTTTTTTAACGTAGCAATGGCACAATGGTGATTTTTATTTGCAATGGTGTCAAAGTGTCAATGGTGTCAAGCTTTTTTACCAGACATATCCAGGAACAATAAGCTCCAATGTGTCCCTGTGTCTGACTTTGATACGTCCATATTGTCACAGATACAAAAAAAAGGAGTAGTCAGACTCATAAAGGGATGCTTGCCTCATATTCTCCGAGACATCACTAATGTTACCCAGTCTGACAAGTTGAGTTAAGGAAGGTCCAAAGAAAAGTGTTTTGGATTTTAAGTTCGATATGTTTTTATTAAAATCGTCAAAATATGAGTCTAGAATTTTATCATCCAGCCACCTACCAAGTTGCCAGGACTTCTCTTCAGCATTCTGAAGCAGGGATTTAAGTTTGTTTTGATGCAAGACTAGCTCATTAATTTGGTTTTGAAACTTTTCAATTTTATACTTAAATTATAAAATTAAGTTTTCCTTAAAAACTAAATCATTTTGCAATACATTGTTAGTCGCCTCGATATTACTTAATCTAGCCTTAAGTGTACTAACATTTGATATCAAGGACATATTTTTAGTTTTAATAGTGTCATTCTCATCCAAAAGAATATCATGAGCACTTAGCGAGTCATTTAATTCTGAGACACGACGTGATTTGGAATCTTGAAGTTTCATTTCCAAGTTAGCGACCTCATGCCTGAGGCTTATAGCAGAAGATACAGCAGAGGACCTTTCTTCAGCAGCCTTGTCAAGGGAAGTCACAAGTTGTGCGATTGTAAATTCAATGTTTTTAAGTTCAAGCGTAGGATTGTTTGCTCTTATCCTCCGCAGTTCCAAACACAAGTCACTGACAATTCGCTCTGATGTGTCGTCAAGGTGTGTTACTTCGTCGATAACACTATCAAGTGAGAGCAATGAGCTCTGAACACCCGATCGAGTGACAACCATTTTAATCCCAAGGCAATGGGGTGCAGAATGTAAACCAACAAAAGCGCCTGGTAGACGCTTAGGTAGCACACTGGCAGCAGTGTAAGGATACAGCGTCACTGGATTGAAGGCGCAGCGATAATCAAGCAGCGTGAGAGCCGTCCGACGTGGCTCATGCAGCGACAAGCGTTAGTCACGGGGAAATATAGCTTTGGAAGAAGTGGGTGGCAGCAGTGTCGAGCAATGACGCTGGCCTCTACTGTGACACAGGTTAAATGGCTGTCTGCAGAGAACGTAAACGACGACGACAAGTGGTTAGTCACACTGAGACAGACAACTTACAGTATTTACAAGTGAGTACCGTGTTGTACTATGATGCACTATATTCAAATAAACAGGAACAACACGAGAATGGTGTTTCATGTTAATAAATCCACAGATTTCTACTTATAAATCTGGAGCAGAACTCCCTTCAGCCTAACCATGGTAAGCAGGCCTACCAACCTCTTTACATCTTAACAGGTTTAACGTTGATATCTGCATTAATAATCAAATGACAAGCGAAATACGAACGCAGTAAACAAGTGAAGATAAAAAACTCGTGTTTTGTATTGGTTGTGGTGGGTGGCATGACGTAATGCCGCCTTTGGCTAAGACGGGCTTTATCCCTGGCGCTAGTCCCCACTTCCCGCCACGTGACAGCTGTTGTATTATTCATGTCGTTTTGTTTGTTAGCTTATCGACAAAAGAATTCATTCTGATAAAAGAGGGAATGAACAGCAAAATCATTATATATTTTTAGTGGTAACCAATAGTATTGTTAGACAGTATATAAGCTTACAAATAATGTTTATTTATTTCGCTTGAAAAACTCAGCTTGCAATCTGTAGTTTATTTATTGTCAATACAAACTTTATTTCCAAATAAACCCAAACAAACTATATGTCTCCTTACTCGGGAGAAAGTACTATACAATAAGAAATATATATTACAGATTTCCCCAAAATGTTTTTATATTTTATATATGCATTTGAACAAAGTACTTTTTTGTAAGATTTTGTGAAATTACATGATCCGCTAATATATTTATGAAAAGCTGTAATTTACATTATTTTTGTATTTGAAACATGATCCAATCTAATACAAAGTAATCTAATACAATATTTAGATATGAACTGTGTATGATTTCAGGAATATTAGAAAATCTTTTTACACTTATTTCAAAGTAACAAAAAGTTATGTAGTCTATACTAGACAGTATTCCATATAAAACGAAATTTGTTTATTATTTTATTGCTTACACTTGTGTTTTTAAAATACATAACACTTTAGTATTACAAAATTCGCAACTTAACTTTTTTCTAATAGAACTATTCCCAGCATACGAACTATTACATGAAATGAAAGCCTTTATTGTTGTTGTCCTGGTTATAATTGCATATTATTCATATACATATTTCTACACTACTGTATTGTTTCAGTTATTCATTTTTAACTCACAGGGGCTGTTTTATTTTTTTTCCTAAGAACTTCACTTTTTTCCAGGGACGCTGCTGGAGTTTGTTGATAGTATCGATTTCAGTGAGGTGTCAGAAATTGAAGAGTTATCAGATGATGAAGATAGAGGTCCAACTTGGGAATTGCCAATCCCTCCTCGTCTGCCATTCTTTGATCCAGGTAATGAAAATGAACCTCCACGACAGGAGATTGAGGTGCCTTTTGAGGTTACTCCGCCTGATGAAGAACCTCCGGAACAACCTCCAGCCACTCCTAATGAAGCTCAACTTGGGTACCTTGCGGATGGAAAATATTAAATGATATTGATCCACTTCCACCAGCGCCACAATTTACCGCTACAGAAAGGGTAGAATCGTTATCTACAACAGAAAGTTTCAGACGGTACGTCCCACTAGAGTTGTTCAAAAATATTGCTCAATGTACAAATAGAAATATTCTTTCAGTTACAGGGATAGATAAACAGGCTACACTTACTGCCTGTTATATATCCAAGTTTTTTGGAATCACCATAATGATGTCATACTTGAAATACCCACATATCAGAATGTATTGGGCTAGAAAAACAAGGGTTTCACAAATAGCTGATGCTATGTAGGGGAATAAATATTTCATCATAAGAAATAACCTGCGTGTAAGGGATTATTCTCAAGTAACACAGGCTGAAAAAGCAGGAAACAAGTTCTGGAAAGTTTCTCCACTGATAAACAGTGTTCGAGCCGGATGTTGTCAAACCCTCGAGGCACTGAGGTGTCAATGGATGAACAGATGATTTTATTTTGGGGGCACGTGGGCACGTTCAAATGAGGCAGTTTGTGAAAGTCAAACCCAATCCAGTTGGATTGAAATAACTCTGTTGTTTGCGCTCCAGATGGTTTGCCACTTGTTTTTTTTTTTTTTTTTTTTTTTTTTTTTTTTTTTTTTTTTTTTATGAAGGAAAAGGAGATTCTATCATTCCACAAAATCAACTGATAAATAAAGATATGGACATTGGAGGAAAAGTAATCATTCAACTCACTGAAAACTTGCCAGAAGGAGTTTCTATCTTCATGGATCGTTACTTTACGTCTCTTGATTTGTTAGATGAGTTGCACCGACGCGGTTTTCAAGGGACTGGAACCTTACGACCTGATAAAATACCACTCTGTGTACCATTGTACACTGATGCAGAATTGCGTAGAGGAGGCCGTGGATATTATTGCCAAGCTGTCCGTGAAGATGGTCAGTTAGCCATTGTCAAATGGTTTGGCAATAAAACTGTGATACTGTCTTCAAACATTCATGGAGCAAACCCTACTGATATTTGTAAGCGCTGGGATAAGAAAAACAAAGTTTACGTTGACGTGAGCCGTCCGAATGTTGTGAAACTGTACAATATGGCCATGGGTGGAGTCGACCTCCTTGACAGAATTATATCATACTACAAAATATGTGCCAGAACCAAAAAATGGACAGTGAGGCTCATCTTCCATTCGATAGACTTTGCAGCAGCAGCTGGATGGGTAGGGAGACGAAGAGTCGATGACCAAGACGGAACACCGAAGCGAGACAGGTTCGACTACTTGGACTTTCGTTGTGATCTCGCATACTACCTACTGTCACCTGTAGATGAAGATCAGTCGGATGAAGACACTGATGAGCCAGAGCCACAGCCTGCCCCTAGGAAGAGAAAGAAACCAATGCCAACTGATGCAATCAGAACATCTAAAATCGGGCACCTTCCGGAAATCCCTGAAAATGGTAAACCTTCTCGTTGCAGATTCCCTGGATGCACATCACCAAAATGCAGAATCATGTGTTCTACCTGCAAAGTCTACCTTTGTTTGAACTCTAACAGAAACTGTAACAAGTTGTTTCATGAACTCTAGGCTGTAAACAAAAAATTAAAGCAATTTTGTATTTTACGGGTTTGGTAAATTTAATATTAGGATCCCATAGTAACCTATGGGTTACATGTTTTTTTCGTAAAAATTGTTAATGTAAAAATATACAAAAAATATATGTGTTTTCCTGATTTTTTTTCAACCCAAAAAAAGTATATAAAACTTGTTTTTTCTTTCAAGTTACCGGATGGGTCTGAGGAGGATAAACTAACAGTGTAAAATAAAGGTCCAGTAGCTTATTTACCTATCTCTAGTATTTCTTTTTGAAAATCCTAAGATAAATACAATAAAGCAATCGACAATATGTCACTTTATGTAATTTTTTCAAAGACAAGGGTAGTGAAATGCAATGTGATTTATTTTTGTCTTTGAAGATATATGTTCGTAGTATTACCATAAATAATATGAACTTTTATATACTAACCCTACAGTTTTTATACATTTTTCAAAAGTGAAATTTTTGAAAAATTAGCAATTTTGGCTATTAATAACTCTGATGGGGTTGGTGATATAAAACTAAAATTTACATAAAAGGAAGGTCTCATGTATATGTACCTAGGAAATAAAAAACATTCTTGTATATAGTACTAGGGAGAATTACAAATTTTTAAAAATTACTAAAAAACCGGTAAAAGCGAAATTTTTGAGTGCACAACAAAATATGCAAATGAGCTTTTAAAATTATATAAATATGATGCAAGCATATAAAAACAGTTTAAAGTAAAAAAAATAATATTTATAAAAACAAGTTGTGCAATATATGCTTAGGTGTATTTGTTATGCCAGCCTTGGAGACATGTCTGAACATGAAACTTTCGTGTAACTGCATGTTGTTTACTGCACACTTTGATACTTGATCACTGGCTCAGTCTGTTAGGGGCCTCTGATCTGTTCACAGTAGTGTGTATACATATTATATACAGTAGTGTGTTTCAAAGTTTCAAGTCTAAACAAATTTAATTTTGAATCTTTTTTTTTAATTAATTTTTTAATACTGACTTACAGTTTATGTAGATTTTTAATTTTGTGAAAGTTCTGTGAAAATTTTTAACATGGAAGAACAGTGTATGGAACAGTCTCAAAGGATTTAATAAATATAAGTGAGTTCTGTGCCAAGGACCAACAACTTTTTTGACTACGTATAAATTCAGATGTCACAACAATATGTAAGTTCCACGAAAAAAAAAGTTGCTCAAATTTAATCATTTATTTGGACAGTCCTGTTGTGATCCTTTGAAAAAAACATAAAAAACAGTGAAAAAGAATTTGCGTGAAATAACTTATGATCAAGTCCTTAGTAAAAGTAATAGTAACTTTAAACTAGTTCCAGGAAAGTCATTGTGTTAACTGTTGTCAAGCTATTTTTAATTAACAGGAAGATAAATCAAATAAATGTGAAGACCAACAGATGTACATTGCATCATATGAGAATATTGAAATGTTAGATGCTGCCTGTTCATAGTTGGGTGTATCACCAGCATCAAAACTAAGAAAATTAAGCGCATAGAGACTGCCTGCAGGCCTTAAATCTAAAGTTGAAAGTGTCTGAAAAAATAAAAATAAATCTTGAATTATGTTTTGAATCAAAATTAGACGAACCTACAACCAACCACCTCTCAAAACTCTAAAGATGAATATGATGAACTTATTCAAAAATTAAAAGCAAAATGTGTCCTTGCTTCAAAAGAAGATAAGATAAAAATTATTAGTTTACTCCCTTCATCGTGGTCTAGAGCAAAAATTGCATCTGAGTTTAATGTGACAGAGCGGTTAGTACGATTATCTAAGGAATTAGTTAATGAGCAAGGTATTTTGCCTGATTTAGGGAACAGAACTAAAGCTGGGATAAGTATGGATACTATTAACAAAGTTATTGAATTTTATGAAAATGAAAGCAACAGCCGAATCTGTCCTGAAAAAAAAAGGATTGTGTGATCGTTCACATTGATGGTGACAAAGTGACATAGCAAAAGCGCCTTGTTCTTGTAAATTTGAACGAACTATATTCTTTGTTTAAAAGTGAATATATTCTTGGTTGCTGCAAAATAATAGTTGGAACTAGAGGCTATCACAAGGTATCAGAAGGAATTTGCAGGTGCTCTTTCACTTCTGAATCCTTGGTTTATCAAGATCACCCTGTTTCAAGCAGTGTTCCCCTTTCAATTGAAAGAAATTACTCAATCGCTTGTGTCTACGATAATGAGTGGTGGATAGGTGAGGTGATGGACATAAGTAATGATAATGATGATGTGCTAGTTCATTTCTATCACCCATCTGGACCACGCACATCATTCAAGAAGTCTCAAGATTACACAGTGTGGGTGCCAATCAGCAATGTTTTAAGGAAATTGACTCCTTTAGAACTTAAAACAGTTACTGGCCGTTCACACATCATTTCAAAGGAACTATCAGAAGAAATATCAATGCTGTTGGTTAATCATGTATCATCAAAGTAACTTTTATAATTGTAGGTACTGTATGAAAATCAAAGTAATTCTTGTAAATAAATATGTACATATTTACTTTTATTTTTATTATTTGTTCTTTCAATGTGATTCGGCTTACAAGGAGTTATATACGTATTATTAATCAATTGTAATAAATCATATTAGTTTTCAATAACTGGCTAGCTTCTTATTATTTATAGCCTATAAGGGTAATATTAATCACAAGTCATGAAAACTGAAAAATAATTGTAGATTTAACTTTAGTTGGGCCAATTGTTCGTGATTGTTTAAAGTTAAGCAATTACCACCACACAGTCAATTAAAAACAATATATATATCCCTCGGTCCCTCTTTTGTGGTCCTAGTATCAAAACACCAACGATTGCAGTCCACGCTTGGATCCCTTATATTTTACAAATCCATTGATATATAATGTTGTTCTTTCTTTACCATCTTTGAAATGGGGGTATCTGTATTGAGTTGAATTTTTATTAATAACCTATTGATGGTTTTCATGTTATTGAGTTTGTCATTTCACATTCAATTATGGTCCACAACCATTGCAAAATGACGGGCAGCAAAACACCACTGATTGTGGTCCAGAGCGTCTATCATTTCACCTATGATTGTAGTCCATCATGTATATCTCATTTGTGGTACACTGCGGCGTTGCCAGATTTCTTTTTACCCTAGCAGGTAGTTTGTCCTTGGTCAACGCACATCATGTCTTTTGAAACTTGAACTACACTGCTAAATAAACAACTAACCACGAGTTTGAACTAAGCAATTTCCAGCATAGAACCCAATATTATGGGTTTCTATTTCTTCTATTGGGTTGTATTTATAAATCATATTCTGTATTTGCTTTACTATATTAGCATGTACGATCATAACATAGTTCAAGATATAATACACTTATTCACACTAGAGTACTTACTTTTAAGCTGGCATATTTAAAACCGTACATTGTCTACTGGCATGGTCTATGGTCTTTATATCAATCTAATCGATAGCTAAATATCCGTGCCAAGTATACTTCGTATTGAACGCATAGGGATATTTGGTGAAAAATATTCATATTCTTTTAGGGTGATTCTTCTTAGACAAATTATTGCCTACGTAAAAACTGGGTCCGGTAGTGTATAGGCGAATATGAAATGAGTCGGACTAGATTATGATAAACGACACGCCATTACATTGTTATTTTGGAGGAATCGTAATGTATTATTTTTAGTACAAATCAGGACAGAAACTTAAATAGTATAATAGAAAAGAGAAATGCGCTTGAAAAGGTTATCTATAGTTACGTAAAAACACATTCAAAAGATGCTACAGCACATAGCTATGAAATTTAATTAACCAGAATAATTACTGTCTATTTTTCGTATTCCAGAAGTCCGCAACCTGGACTTGTTTGGCATAAGAACGTTTTAAACCTTATCACAAACTCAGTTTTAAAGAACCACCTTGTTTTGGGTTCATTCTACAAAGTTCTTAATTTGCCCAACTAACTAAAATACATTAATATATAGTTCGATCGAGACATGGGAGAAGAGAACTTAAAACCCAGCAGAACGAGCCTAACATGTAATTCCATGTGGCTTCGTTTTTGGCGTAAGTTTAAACAAAATCCCAATTAGTCAAAAGTATTTAGACTAAGACTGGGAAAATGAATTTGTTTGAGGTCTCAACAGTTCGTACACCACTTATTTTGTGGGTTGAATTTACGGAGAGTTATACAGTTTATACTTGAGTTTGTGTTCTATTACTTCCCTCCCTCCCTTCCGAAAAATGTATATTCTAAAAACCCTTACATATTTATTCAATAGAGGGCATTTTAAATTCCTATCCGACAGTTTACGGGATGATTAGGGTGTCCTTACTAATACAATATATCATACTTTTAATACCCAAATCTCCTAAATTAGTCAGCCACCATTTATGTTTTACTTAAAATAGTTTTTATCTCCAGAACGGTTTGAGTAAGTAAACAGAAATGCTGCATGATGCTTCATCGTACGATAATAAGTTTACTTCTAATATATGAATTTATACAAATGTGTTCTATTAATAAAATTGCGTTCATTTAAATTATTCAAATCAATGGTAGGCTACGTATGAACGCTTTTTAAAAATCAAATTGTATAGAATAACATGTATAAGAAAATCCAATTGTTTGTGCCAATTGTTCCAAGTGTATGTAAACTCTATGTTGTTATGCCAAGTTTGAAAAGATCCGTTGATTACCAATGGAGCTACGATTGAAACAATTGTTAAACACATGTAATTTGCTATTTGGATGCCGACTACGGGCACCACGAATTGCCAAATTCCACATTCTTACCGAAGTTTTCAGTCATAACTCCGTTGTTTATCAAACCATCTTTATGAAAGCATTTTTGAATGGATACTTAAACTGTCTTCGAAATATATTCCTTGAAATTTTCTTTTAAACGAAGCCTTAACGCGTAACATTGATTTGAATATTTTTAATGACCGCCATTTAGAAAATACGAATTCGTATATGTTCATATACTTACTTAGTAATTTTTGTTAATTGCGAGTCTGGTAAAAATGATGTATTTCTCCTGTCCCGGTATATAGCTTTCTTTGTGATGGAGCTATATGGAGATCTAAGAACGAATACTACAGCTCTACTTAAAAAGTTGTCTATGAACTTAACAAAGAATTGATTAGGAAGAAAACCACAAATAACATAGGACACATTTGAGATAAATATGTATTTAAAAAATATTACAATTGGTTTAGTGTACACAGTTTTGATAGGTTTGTGAACAAAGCGGGGAACATATATTCATAAAATCATTCCCAAACATAATACCTTATCAGCATTTGTTTGGTAAACGGGGTTACCCATAGAAAATGCTCACCCATCACTGGAAGAAGTGGTTCTGAGTCAAACCCAAAATGAAATCAAGAAATAATATCGTTTGAAAACTATTCGTTTTCAAATTCATTAGGTTTCAAAATGTATTTTATTTCCATTAGTAATGCATGTGTGTCCTTGAAATTGTTTATGAGGCTTCCTTCAGATAACAATCAATAGTAGAAAATTTATTATAATGATTATACCATGCACTTAGAAAAGGTATAATTATTTGTTCACTATCAATGGTTATCTAGAGGAAGCTTTATGGGTTCATGCACACACATTGAATATCAACAGAGATAAAATAGTTTTAAAACAATACAATTTGGCGGATATCTTGAAACTAAGGTCTTTTCAAATTCTTTTTATTCTATATGTTCTCTTAATTTTGAACAAAAGGACGATTTTCAGGATTTTTGTGCTTTATTAATGGGACACCCTGTTTATTATTTGTAACAATATTCAAAAGTTACAGAAAAAATATTATGGTTGGTAAAACAGTGTTTATAGACCTTTTAAAAATGACAAAATGAATAACATCATAAAAAGGGAAATTTTCACTCATTGAATTGCCTTCATTATATTGTATGCATATATTGTATGCATACATTAGCGTACATAATAATACAGTTAACATCCAGCAATACAGCCTTTGAAAACCAACTTGTCAAGTTTTGCCTTGCTTTGAAAGCATAACAATGGTTGTGATACCTGAGAAAAATACTGAGAGTCAATTGGCTTCTACTTAACTCAACGGACTATGCCTCGGCCTGCGGCCTCGGTACATCTTGATTTACCTTTTCTCAATTAACTGTGATCAAATTTACAAGTTATAGGCCATTTTCAACATGAAAATTGCCATTTCCTCCGAACGAAAGATCCGATTAAAATGAAAATTAAACTCGACCTAGGGCTTTATATGAGAAACGAATTTAGAAAATTTAAATTGAATCCGTCTAAATATGTTTGAGTTATACCCGGAAAACCCCGAAAACACCCTGAAAATGGCCATAAATTCGGAACGAAAGGTCCGAATAACTTCAAAATTGAACTCGATCTACAGTTTAGTATAAGAAACATATGTACAAAGTTTGAGTTGAATCCGTCAAGTGATTTTTGAGTTGAGTGAAAAACACTCACTCACACACACACACACACATACACACACACATACACGAACAAAAAACTGTTTCATCCCAAAACATAGGATACGCTAAAGCTCATCCAATTAGCCTGAAGGTAGGATGAACCCTGGAAAGGCTATACCTACCACAAAACCACGATTTCACAAGGCTTTGAGTCTTACACATATTTAATGTTTAAGAAACACCCAATGATGAAGGTTTAAGGTACAAATCTATCAGTCTTTTTTCATAGCATTACACCTTTAACTTCTTTTTAACGACATTATTAATATGAGTGTATATAGATGTCAAGGAACGCTTTTGGAGAGCGGGGTACCTTAAGTACAAGGACCTGATAGCTTCTCTCTTAGGATTTATGCCCCTAAGCATCAATTCTCCGAATTCATCCAAAATAATTGTTCTGTCCTCAGTGCTCCATGGGATGGTCACTTCCCTCTCTCTGGAACCTTTTTTTGTGTGCGAAAATTCCTCTTCCTCTAATTCAGATGCACCAATCTCCTCAGCTGGGTTGAAGTCTTGATCTTCAGTTTGTTCGTTGCATAATCTTCTTTTACATGTCCTTCCTTTTCTTGTACTTTCGACGGTTTCTTCTTCATCACTGGAAACCTGTAGGGGCTTCTCAGAAGGAATGACACTGAAAACAGCTGTTGAGGTTGATGGTTGATCATCAAGATAATTATCAGTTATATCTTTAGTTTCAGAAGAGAGAAGGGGCATGATTAGTGGATTCGACGTGCTCTTTTTGGCAATCTTTAGAAGCTTGCTGCCAACTTTGGCCTTTTCTACTAGTGAAAGAGGCAGTCTGTAGTTAGCCTTATGTATTTGCAGTGTGTAGCCCATGAAAGAAGCCAACTGTTCAGTGAATTGGCCATCATGATCATGGAACTGTGAAATCGTTGCAATATGGTGGCGCAGTCCAGTTGCTGTGAAGTGAGAGGGGTTTTTTAAATTGAATTTCCTCGCAAACTCCGTTATAATAATTGAACCATCAAAAGGTTGTGATGACGAAGGACGTGCAAACAGAAGGCTTGAACCATCATTAGATAGTTTCATGGTTTTTCTGTGCCGAAGTAAAGTGTCAATCCCCTTTTTCATCAGAGCAGTCAAGAGGATTGGCACTTTTTTATTGTTTTTTCCTGGCACATGAAAAACCAGAAGATCATTATATGCTTGTTTTTCTTCTGGAGATAATGCACTTTCATAGGGATTATCATATTCGAGATTTTGCTCCAAAGAAGAGTACTGCTCAAGAGTGGCTCTAGTGACTTCTCCAGGCCGGCGGCGGCACAGTACAATTATGTCAGCTATAACCACTCTACAAAGAGCCTCATAATTGTGAACAGTCGGGTTGTTATTGATAGACAGGGTCAGGGGGTTATTCATTTTCCAGCTCTGCGCTTACTAATGAAATATCTTCATCCAACGGTCTTATTTCTAGTTTTTTTGCATGATTTCTTTTTCTGCTTTTCTCTGCATTGGTTCCTACTTCAAACCTCCACTCTACTCTCATGAGGTGTCGAAAATGCTCAACTTTTGAGCGAATTATCTGTTTTTGTTCATCAATGAGTGTGTCGCTTTTTATACTATCTGTTAGCAAAATGTCTGCACATGCCTTTAGAGAAGAGCAGAAGCGGTGAGAAATGCTCACCACACCTACAGTTCCTGTTGATTCATCGTATTCCCCCAACTGTTGAACACTTTTGACCAAATTATCAAAATTTAAGGGTTGAATACAATCTTCAAAACAAGTAATCTTGTCATTTCCCTGTTCCATTTGCAAAAATAGTCTGGATAGGTCCCTCATTTTATTCGCTACATATTTCCTATGTTGCTGTTCTCTGTGGTTTTTGTACAACCTTTTGCCAAATTTAAAAATAAGGGGATCAGTTTTTGCGATAAGTGAGTCCATGTCATTTGACATCTTCATTAGAACCTCTACCCAAAACGGACTATTGGTATCTCCCTCAGGTTCATTGTACTGTAAGTGAGACGACGTTTTTAGAACTCGTCCCTTTGGGGATGTTTGTTTCTCTTCGTCTGTAATTTGAACTAACCTTTTTGGGCATTTGCTAACGTGTAAGCACAAATTTTACCTCAGCACCGTCACAAGACAATGCTTGCAAGTCGCATGTGTTGTGACAGTGGGCTTGTACTTTCCTTTAGAAGGTTGTTTCTTAACAATTATTTCACCACCTCGTGGCTGGCGCTCGTTGAATAATAAACCTCCTTTGTACTTTATAAGTGCTAGTGCTTCAGTAATTTTCTTCTTTTTTTCTTTCTTCTCTAAGCCCGAAAATTTGTCCAGCTCTTTTACTTCATCTTCTGCCTGATGTTGAGTTTGGACATGTCTCGCAAAATGAGTAACTAGTGTATGACAGTAAGGACAAAACCACTTTTCGTTTGTGTATTTTCTCGTATTATCCTAAAACAAATATTAAACATTTTTAGTACTTTAAGGGGAGTTGAACAATGTTTTACTTTAATAATAAAAATAGTACTTAATTAATAAAGTATTAGTTTTACTTTAATAACAGTTTAGTACTTTAATAAGACTCAATGTTAAAATAAGGTAACTTTTGGTACTCTTTTCTCAGACCTCATATCAGTTAGGAGGTTGAAATTTTTACACAAAGTGTATGATGCTATACTATACCCATAACTCTAAAATCTTTTTAAAATATCAAAGAAAACTTACAATTTAATTTTTTTTGTTTTTGTATTTATATATATTTTTTTTTAGATATAATATTTAATAAAATATTTATTTATGATTTAAATTTGATAAAACTAGAGTTACACACTTCACTTAGACAACTTTACACTCAGTAATAATTTCAGAGTTGTAGCTTTTATTCTTTCTGAGAAAAAGGTACATATATCTTAAAAAACTAAAAATTTTAGAAACGGCAAAAAACAAAAAAAAAAAATGGAAATAAACGTAGATTAAAACTACCTTTAGAAGCCTCCTGGGCAGTAGCTTTCCTCCATCTCCTCTTCTTCACCCAATAGCTGTCTTCTTTTCCTTATTCTTGCCTCCTTAGTCATTAATTCTGCTTTTATATCTGCTTTTTTCATTCTTACTTCATCGATGTTCCGCAAAGTGCTGATGGTGTATTTGCCACAGTCTTTGATTCCTAGTTTTTTCAAAACCCTAATTCTCCCTATATTTCCTTCATTGAATGTTAGGATAGCATCATGAACACTTGACTCAAGAGTCTCTTTTCCCACAAATACATTTTTGGGGATTCGGTTCCACACAACATTGTTGAACGATTCGTTCACGTTCTGTGTTTTACCATGGAGGCACTTTTTCAGAAGGTCTAGTTTGGACAAATCTCTGTATACAGGTTTTATAGCTAGCAATACAGCTTCTGGGAGGGAATGTTTATGGTTGTAGGCATTTTCTTCTTCCTTTTCCTCTGCTATCTTGTATTTACACCAGGTATTGGGAGGTAGAGGGCAAAGCTGATGTAACGGTTTTTGATTAGTCGATAGCCTATGAAAATAGGTTGCCCATACCGCCCTATGCATGGCTGTCAAGTCATTGCAGTTGTCCCTTATACTTTTACCATAAAAGGCTTGGAGTTCATCAATCACCTTATTAGTCAAACGACCAGGCCCTTTCAATGGTTTTCCATCATCAAGCGGGGTGCTGCCATATTGTTGCTTTAGTTTCCTTAGCCTAGTGCCCATACGTTTTTCAACATGGCCAACACATTCTAATTTTAGGATTGGTTTATTATAAGGGTTTATTTCATTTACTGCATTGAATGCCTTAGAGTCACCATCCCCTAAAAAATTTATATAATGTGCTCCTCTTGTTACTTCTGAGCGACTCCAGATTTTGACAGCCGCTTCAACCTCCATGCCGCCACTGCTACCGCTATAATTCTTTAGACAGTACTGTTCATGATTTACTTTATTAGACTGATCTTTGATCTTTGTACATCCACTACAGAACTTCGACATCACCTCTACATCCACAACCTTACCAGTATCCATACTACAAGCGGCTCCGTATCCATTTTTTGATTTGTAACCCCTCTTCTGCCAACTCCCATCGAAAGCTACACTAATGTCAGGATTGTTGTCATTTTCAACTATTGCTTTTTTTGTTGCATTTATCATAGAATCTTCTGCAACAGCCTTCAATCCTTTTGACAAAACTTTGGTGTACCTACTTCGTGCAGTGCTAGGCGGAGGGAGATTTAGCATGGCACAAAGTAGCTTGCCTGCTTCTAGGCCTTTACCGATGCAACGGAGACCATAAAACAAACGTAAATTTGTCTCAAATATGTTTGTTTTATCACATAAATCTGATGACCAGAATGAGTTTTTACTGCTACAACCAGAACAAGACACTTCTAGGCTACTAACTATACCATCATTATTTTGTAAAGAAATTTGTACACTTCCTCCGCAATTTCTACATCCTAAAATATTAATGATGGAATTCAGAATATCTATACTTATAATAATATTTCTACTGTCACTTGCAAAATCTTCATACCTATTGAAATAATCAAACTTGTTGCCTGGTGATGTCAACTTTGTCCTAGATGAACTAGAAGGTTTTGGCTTAGAGCTAGGCCTATCTTCAGTTTCTACTAAGGCTTCACTATGCTGTTGTGTTATGGGTCCTAATGGTATAGTTCTGTAATACCTATTGCCTTTATTTTTAATCTTTTTGAATACACTTTTAGACCTAGGCATTATTAGTTCAATACTAACAATACAACAATATTCTCAGTAACCACAGACAGGAATATTATAAACTTCAAACTGTTAGATTTGGTTGCATTTGTTTATAAAAATACACAAAACACTTCACACAAACAAAATAAGACAATAGCAGAAGAAAAGGTTATAAACATATGTTGACACATACAAAGAGGGATAAAACAACAGCTTGCCAAACACATTGGAGTGATTTGTGCAGCCAGCTAAACTAGTACTATATGAAATGCACAAAATTTGTTAAACATACATATTTTAGAAAATTCATAGCAGCTGTTTGAAATGTCCAATCTTTGTGAAAATTGCAGTAAAATGTTCATAAATAACCAAATAATAAAGTAATAAAGTAAAAAAATAAAAAAAATTTTCAATTTTTGACGTTCAACTCCCCTTAAAGCATTTGCTAAAAAATTCAGTTTTAAACGTGAAATTGTTAATAAGATACAATAAACTAAATTGAACGGGCATCGGAAAATTAAATTTTACACAAAGAGCTCAAAAATTATTTTACAAACCAATTATCTTAAAATAATCCAATTACTCCTTAGCCGTTCCAAACCCATCGTGTCTGCCGGTAAATACTGAACAAGTTGGCTTAGTGAGTCTCGAGTATAATTAATGCTGCCCGGGATCATTGCTTGAGATCAGATCCTCGCAGAAAGTTGTAGTAACGATAAGATGCCTCTGACATAGGCAACACGATCAATAAATGATTCAAGCATGCACATACCATTCAAACTTTCAGGGTCCGTAGAAGTCCGGAACTCTTAACAAAATTAATTTAATGATACACGGGCAACATTAATTATCGTCATGCAGCAGAGCTCTTCCTTACTAGTTTGTTCAAATAAAAACAAAATTATCAAAACTAATACTAGTTTTTAATTTGTCCTTAATATTGCTTATTAAAATGATTTTTGATTAATTATCGTTACTTTATATTACTATAACCTAATATAACAACTATGTTAAACAATGCTTTTAACGTTCAATCTGTGTTATCGTGATAACTTGGTCATGATTAAATATAAAATCTCATTTCAGTGGGTCAAAACCCGTTCCCAGATCCCCCCAAAGATCTATATAACAAATTCATACCAACTGTAGGTGACAAATAACAACCAGGGGTGACAAATGAATGTCACAAACTTCCTCCCACAGATTACTTAACAGTGAAAATTAACGTCAGTATACAAATAACTCCACACTGTATCAATTGTCATGAAAATCTGTGGGTATTAAGTTATTTTTAGAGATTTTTTCCAATTTTTAACACATTTTACCACATACATTTTGAATCAAGCGGTTATGGATATGCAGTTTGGGTCATTATGCTAGGATATTTAAGCACTGAATAATATGATGTAAATTTCATAACAATCAGTAAATAGTAGGGAATTTTCTAGATGTTTCCCAATTGTTTAATATATGTTACCCCATAACTTCCAATCGCGAATTATTACAGGCACAGCGTGTATGCCATATTGTTAAACTGGTGCAATTTTTATCAACATTGTTAGAGCCAGTTTTCAGTTCTGAATTTCTTTCAGATTTTTTACAGTTTTAAGGGGAAAAGGGGGTCTAAAATCAAAAATTGTCAAAATGAACAAAAAAGAGTGAAAATTTTAATCCTGATTAAAATTGTCTAAACTATATCTATAATAATGTTATTAATTTTCAAATGTTGTTGAATTTCGGGTTGAGGGTTCCTTACATTATACATGTTTGAAGCTTCACTCCTACATGGGTAGCTTCCTCCCCTAGCCCCCCCCCCTTAACTTGAACATCAACCCAAATTAATGAACCAATTTTGTTAAATTTCGGGTTAAGGGTTCCTTACAATATACATATTTAAAGCTTCACATTTTAAGCCCCCCCCCCCAAAACCTGAACATCAACCCTAATCGAGAACATCGAAAGGGGGAGAGAGACAACGTGGTGTGTGAAAAGGGGGAGGTGGACAAGGTGGAGGGGGACAATGCGGGGGTAACATCGAGGAATTGGTTGGGTAGCGGTAGAGGGAAAGGTTGGTGATAGTATTCACAATATGCTAAAACCATTGATTCATTGTTGTTGCCTGCGATTTCTATTTAAAGGTAAATTTGTCTTGCTGTTATTTAAAAAATTAATTTGAAGTTCTATACCCATCGGAATGGTAAAGAATAATTAAATAATGTTTGTTTTGAAGAAAAAAGCATCTCTTTACAACCAACATAACAGTTAATTATTAGCACAGTGTCAAGATACAGAACAGTGAGGCGAAACGGGTAGCTTGAGCAAAGTGTTAATCCGTTGTTATTCTCTAAAAGCAATTTCCAATATAATTTTTTAATTAAAAGTGGAGTGGAACTCCTCATAACTGATAAGACCAAGCTATGGTCTTATTAGCGAAAATCCGTTTTTCAGATGAATGCATCAACTTATATATACAGGCATAACAGGATGGCGTTAACATACATTAATTAGAAGCAGAATAATCAAATGGTAAAAATGGTTCAAAAGAATCTTAATTAGGAGAGAGTAAACATTTCGGAGTCAAGATGCTTTATGTCTGAGTAAGGTTTAATACATATCTTTAGGTTGAGATTTGCCTGTGATGTTTGCCCTCTCATTTTTGAGTCATCCTGCTGTGTATTGAAAATTAATTGAATATTTAAAGATAAGTCTCACGTATTTAATTTCAGTGTAGAATATTTAAATATTTGTGATAAACAATATGAATGGCTGATTTAAGCTGGATCCAAAGTTAGGCAACATAGATTCTACTTACATCATGAGATGAGTTCAGAGAAGCCGGTACCTCAGATCCATCGATGTTGAACGTCTCTCTGGTTTCATCTTCTGCATGTTCTGCATGACTTTTCTGGCTCGATCTGGGCATTATTCTCAGGGAGGCAAGTGTCAAGGTTGTTGAAATCCACAGGATTAAGGGTAATAAATACTTTTTCGGAGGTGATTCCTCCGTCCTCCGATGGGTTGACCGACTCTTCATTTGGCTTACTTATGTCAATAATAATAATAATAACCTTTTTTATTGCGTCAGACAAAGTACATTGTATTGCAATGGTCATAAATGTTAATAAATGTTTAATAAATTAAATAGTCTAAAATTTTCCATTCATTCATTCCATCAAAGTCACTTTCAAACAAACAATTTTGCATTCAGAGGTCATCCTTCGAATTCTATCCAATTACAGCTCTGGTCTGTGTGTTCATAGGGCCTCCCAGTTGTGTGCCATAAACGCGTCTGTACTATAAAATGCTTCTTCAATCAGAACTTTCTTCAGACGCGTTTTGAATGCCTTGAGCATTGGGGCACTTTTGATCGAATTTGGCAGACTGTTGACAAATTGGGCTCCTGCCTGTGAAGGCAAACGCTCATGAACTACCGTTCTGTGTTTACCAGTTCAATATCCGCATCAGAGTTTAAAATAATGAACTCTGCTTTATTTACATCCTCTTCAAATGTATTGGCACTCGTGAGAGTTGTATCCTTTTCGGTATTTAATTTTTCATTTACCACACCATCTAAAAACGAGTACCACTCTATGTTAGATCAAATCTACGGTGGTATCAGAAAAAACTTACAGTACTGAGTCCCAAAAGTCCCGGACCGGTTTAATATATTTTAAAGTAAGCCAGATATCAAAACGACATTTTGCATACCTCTTAGTACACAAAAAAACTGTATGATGTGCTCCAGTCATGATTTCTGCTCCAGTCATATCTGCCCCATACAAGTGAAACTCAATGCTGCAAACTTGAGGTGAATATAGCTGTCGATATGGCCACCAGTCCAAAATGGTGGCCATTTAAAAATTTGAAAATGCCGTCCGTCAATTAAAATGTTGTACTTTCTGTGTTCAGCAATCAACATTTAAATCGAATAAGAATCACCAGAACTAATTTTAACTTCTTAAGATATACAAAAATAATAATTTCTTGTTCTCATCATCCAAGCTCAACCCTCAAAAATTTGTTGGTGAGGGGGGTGGGGGTGTTTGTCCAACCAAACTTTAATATCAACTCATATCGTATGACCACTCATTTCAATATGCCAAAGTAAATGGCTGCCATTTTGGACTGGAGCATGATATCGGCGGCATTGTGTTTCTTTTAACAAGCCTTTTAAAATATGCAGTTTTTTAACTTTACTTTTGCAAACTGCGTGGGTCAAAAGTAAACCCACGATGGGGGTTTACATTTCAGATTTTTGGCTATTGCCTCAAAATCCTACTTTGGGGGCAGGGGCAGAAATGACGTGTACATTAAAAAGTCATTTTTTTTAGAACTGAAAGGTATGTAAAATGTCGTTTTGATATCTGACTTACTTTAAAAGATATTAAACCGAAACTTTTGGGCACACAGTAAAATGGCATGTGTAGTTTTCACATAAATGTCACATACACATTCAGTAAAGCATCCAACAAGAAATAGAAAACTTGCTTTTGGTTCCTAATTTGGAAATAGATCAAATGAATAGGTAAAGTGCTCATCAGCTTCAACAGGGTCAATTACTTCAGATTTCAAAGAGAGTGTTTATCACTTCATAGAAACACATCTTGGTCTTTGTTACATTAGACTATCAGAAAATTCCAAAAAGTGTTTTATTTTTTAAAATTGTTTGATCTTTGTGGAGAAATTTAAGTACAATATACTATATCATTGAATATTCCATATTATTTTTAGCTTCAAAATTAAAATTTTGCTTCAATTTTATTGTGGTGTACTGAATACTAAAAGTCGTATTTTCCGAAAATGTTCAACAACTTTAATCCGGTGTAATCTCTCTTTCTAAAGTTTGTGAATGCATTTTAAAGTAGGTGTGAGTAAATTCTAATTACAATACAATATACAAAGATTTTCCGAAAATATTCAAACACTATAATCCTGTGTGATCTATCTTTCTGAAGTTTGTGAATGCATTTTAAAGTAGGTGTGAGTGCATTCTAATTACAATACAATATTCAAAAATAAACTGGTTTCGCCATATTCCTGCGGGTATGGGCCCCTTATAAAAATAATGCCTCCTGCAGCACAACCTCCAAACATTTTGAAACCCTGAGAGTGAAACAACATAATGTCCTTTCACAATGTTAGTAATCTGCAAGTAAATAATTCAAGTAAGTTATGCAACCAAAGCGATTTGTTTTAATTCATTATAGGTGGGATGAGGCATGTGAAAAAGTGGTTGAATTCAGACACGTGGCTTTTAAAACTGGATCAGTAACAAAAGTGAGAACACTCAAAGTGGCTTTTTAATGGCTCAGAAAGAATCATCTAAATGTGTGAGAAAAACTTAAAGGGCTTATGAAAACAACCAACTGTTTGATGTTGGTCATTGAATAATCGTGGTCCGACAGGGCCCATACGATAGTAATGTCATTCTATGGAAATTTCATGACACATGATTTTCAGTTTTACATGCATATTGAATTACTTACTTCTTGTTAAGCTTTCTCGTTCCTCTTTGGATAAACCTTTTGTGGATTCGTAAGCAGGCAAATTCAATTGTTGCAATATTTCCCGATCCTTTTCTTTCAGGGCTCGTAATATTTTTGAAGCTCTCGTTTCAGACATAGCTACAAATAAAATAATAGTAGTCTAAGTGAGTCTAAGTTACAGTACATCAATAGTAACCTAGATTAACATTTACCGGGGACCCATATTGAAAAAACAAACATGGTGCACAAAACATGTTTAAGACAAAGCTGTTTTTAAATTGCATACGGGTAGCTCGAGATATTCCATTTATGGTGCCTATACTAGTACTTTTTAGGGAAAATATTTACCTCATATGGTATAAATAATAAGTAACCGCATCTGCTGATTATTCAAAATTTTGTTGAAACGCGTCACTTCTGCCTGCAAAATCAGAGCTCTGAGGCGTCCTAGAGAAATAAGTTTTAATCAAAATTGTTAGTCCAACTCTTTATCTCAAACTTTGTTACTGGTCACACCGCTCAGGTACTTCTAGTAGCACAGGTCAGGCGTGCCGTCAGTGTGAGAATCAACGATAGTAATTAGTGACTGTAATTTGTGCAATACAATCGTATCTGAATTGCATTAACGTTATCTATTAAGATTAAAATTATATCTATTATGATGTAATAAGTTAATAAATACGTTTTAAAAATTTGATTTTTTTCAAATTTATAGTTTTTGTTAGTTTTATTAAATTGTCAATTGTAATTTGCAAACTTAATCATCCTTAACAAATGCATCGAAGAAATTAATAATAATACTGCTTTGATGTGTTATTGATTCTATTTCTAGTCCACTTCACCCTTAACACTTGTACTTATGTGTTCATAAACAACAGAGTGATGGAGTAAATGAGGTGAAACACGGTGTCAGTTACATATCGATGACTCACACTGACCAGCGTTACTAAGAGCGCTTCTCGCAAATTTTCCTGCCATATATCCTTTAATTGTCAACCGATTTTCTGAAATCTTGTTTGTTGCATGAAAAATACAACAAAAAGTTGTTTCTGGTGTTTTTTTGAAAATATTCTTTGTTTTCTCACAATTTAAATTAGAAAACTTTAAACGAATATTTATCTATGTTAGTAGTTCGTGTATAGCTACCGAGGCCGAAGGCCGAGGCAAATTCTTTGAATTGATAGTATGCATCAACCGAGGCCGATAGCCCGAGGCAATCATAGTTAATCGAGCAAAGGCAAATCAAGATGTACCGAGGCCGCAGGCCGAGGCATTGTCCATTGAGATAAGTAGAAGCCAATGTCTACACCGAGGCCGAAGGCTGAGGCAAAGTCATTCAACTTAGAATAGGTCAATCAAGAACCTGTACCGAGGTCGCAGCCGAGGCAAAGTACAATAAATCAGTATAGATACCAATCAACAACCAGCTGGCACCTTTTTAAAATCATCATGTAGCCATATAGTTAGTTTCTCCTGTAATTAATCTTCGCTCATCCTGATACGCGACCTACAGAGCGTACACCTAGTTTATTCCTACGTTGGTTCTATGATCTAATAACATTAGCCATTTAGTATAAAATAAGTGTATGCATACCAAACAAAATAATGTTAAGTACCCTGATGTATAGTACCATATAAATACAAACACAATAAGTAATGTATATGTAGTATTTGATATAGTTGTTGAGATTACTATCAATAGGGTTAGTGGAAGAGTGGATACTTTGTAACGAAACTATGAAGTCTTCAACGGTCTACTCAAGCAATTCAAATGGTCAAGTCTGACTATACCAACTTGGTTGATGAAAGAGCTCTTTAAGGCGGCGCTCCACCCCAACCGAGTAGTTAATCGGCGAATCAGTGATGTACTATAACACTACCTGTGGCGTTATTAATTGGCTAAATTTGAACTGTAATATCTCATTTTAAAGGAAAACGATACTAGTTTATTTGATTTCAATATTAGATTACATAAAACAAATGTTCAAGTAAAATATTTACATTAGAAAATAACCAAAAAAGTGGAAATTTCTAAAAAATATGTTTGTACTAAACGTTTTATGGCTTTATTACCGAACCAAAAATCAAAAACCTTTCATTATTCTGATAATAAAACTATAATGTTTGTTTTGTAGTAGACGGATTTTTTATAAACATTAGTTAAAGTGAAATATTTACATTCAAATTACTTTCCTCAAATTGAATAACCAATATTTTCCAAAGTTCAGTGCTTTTTAACAATTTAAACATTTAATCCACTATCAAATTAACAATGACATGTCAGTACGTAATTGGATGAGTTTTAGCGAATCCTATGTTTTGGGATGAAAAAGTTTTTTGTTCGTGTGTGTGTGTGTGTGTGAGTGTTTTTCCTCTCTAACTCAAAAAATACTTGACAGATTCAATTCAAACTTTGTACATATGTTCCTTATACTAAACTGTAGATCGAGATCAATTTTGAAGTTATTCGGACCTTTCGTTCTGAATTTATGGCCATTTTCAGGGTGTTTTATAGGTTTTCTGGGTATAACTCAAACATATTTAGACGGATTCGATTAAAATTAAAAAATGTTTTTCTCACAAAGCCCTAGGTCGAGTTTAATTTTCATTTTAATCGGACCTCTCGTTTGGAGGTTATGACCATTTTCATGTTGAAAATTGCCTATAACTTGTAAATTCAACTACAGTTAATTGAGAACAGGCAAATCAAGATGTGCCGAGGCCGCAGGCCGAGGCATAGTCTGTTGAGTTAAGTAGAAGCCAATTGACTGCCTACACCGAGGCCGAAGGCCGAGGCAAAGTCGTTCGAGTAAGAATAGGTCAATCAAGAACCGGTACCGAGGTCGTAGCCGAGACAAAGTACAATAAATGAGGAGATACCAATGAACAGCCGGCCAGCACCTTTTTAAAATCATTATGATATAGGTAGTTTCTCCTGTAATTAAACTGCGCTCATCCTGATACGCGACCTACAGAGCGTACACGTAGTTTAAAGAGTATCTAGTTACTTTTGTACATAACCTTCTATTTGTGCATGATGTAAAACGTTTGATTCTATATGCTGTGTAATTTGGAGTCGGTGCAATACTACCTGACAAGTAGTATATGAAGCCTAGGGTTCACTATTGCACCGAATCCAAATTACACTGCATATAGAATCAAATTTCTTACATCATGCACAAATAGAAGATTATGTAAAAAAATAACTTGATACTATTTAAATGATTTATGCATGTTACTGTTAATATGATGGTATATTAAAATTTTAAATAGTTAAAATGCACTTAACTGTGGAAAACATTTGTTATTCTATTTGAGGAAAGTAGAAACCATTAGTTAACGTGATAAACATAAAACGTACGTAGTTTTATACTACTGAAATATTTGACGGTGTGGTTATTTTTATTATTTGAAGTCGGTAAAATTGTTTAAACAGTTTTTATGATAAAAAAACGTTGTTATTATAATTTTGATACAATTCTGTATCCACATGAAATTTCTGTATGCACCTAATTGTACATATCTTAATATTAAATAGTTGCTTCTAAAGTTTAAACGTGTTTCGTGTACAACGAATAAGTATATAATATAGATTATTAGTCGTACCTGACTGTCATACCAGGTGCAAGGGAAAGAATCTGCGTGATGAATCTTCTCTTACCCAAAAACACTCAACACTCAAAACTATCACATACATCCGCCCACGATGCCGTCTGCCAAAATACTAGATGGCTTTGCCTTGATTTGGAGAGCTTTTATACTTTTACGAGGGTCTAGGGATGCTCTAGGCTTGCGAAAACCTAGAGTCGAGGCCCTTCATTAGCATTAAGGAGTGGCCTCCACGCTCTGATCTTCCGATTCTGACCATGAAAGCTCATGAATCGTTAACTTTCAGACATTATATTATTGGTATACAAAAACCCAAAAAACAACGTAATTCATACATTTAAATTTTTGCAATGATTGATAGGGATAACATTGCCATTTAAATGTAAAACAGTAAGATACATTCGAGTTCAGAAAACCCAATATATTGAGGTTTAGTCGTCAATTTTGTGTTCAAAATACCATTTGCGTTTTCACGTTTTTTCAAGATGAACCAAATGTAACCCTAAATACCCAAATCTCTCAAGTACGTGTCAATATTCGAGGAAATATTTGACAATTGAAATTAGTAATTGTTCTGGAAAATATACAGAAATCGTAACTAATACATTTAGACAGGAAATAGCATAAAAACCATAATAAGCTCGTTATAGGGATTTGTCAAAAGTTATTCTCTTTTCAACATAATTCTAATGGGATGAAATTTTCATAACGTTTTAAGACATTTATGAACGTGTTTCATGCTTTTGAGACATAACTTACTTTACTTCACTTTAGCAGAAACGTCTAATTAGCAGTGTATGGTTGTACTATTTTTGGAGTCCATAGTAGATCAAAAATCAACTAATATATAGAATTTTAAAGACCAAACTAAATTGGAAGTCGTTATATAAGCACAGTTAACTTCAAATTTAGTGTTATATATTTTTATCACATTTGATGAAATTGCTGAAATGTCCATGAGACTTTTTCATACGGAGGTGTTTTTGGCTGTATTCTTACCACAGTTTAACATGTATACATTATGAGAAAATGATTATAATTGATTTTAAGGGGACAGATTTTAGATAAACATGATGTAAAGTGAAATGTGAGGGCTATTCAGAAATTAACTTCCGATCAGCTGTTTACAACAAAACCTGTTGTCATAGCAACATATTGTATTTATGTTCGTGTTTACCAAACATTCAGCTATATAAAACAAAAGATTTTCAACAATTGAGGACATTGCCGGAAGAAGGGCACATAGCACGAAAACATGTTTTCGGTAAACAGGAAATGAAAATTACTTTTTCTAGTAGTATTTTTTATTTTAATAATATTTTAGTCATAATTTTTCTCCTTGATCATTTAATTACTATATTGAAACCACTGTAAAATCACATGATGTAAAACATACGTTGGAATGAAAAATAAATAAAAAGTGCATGTTATGTGCCCTTTTTCCGGCAATCTACTTTATAATGTGTCTAGGCTCTAGTAGTAAAACACTTTGGTAACAAATCTGGTTTATTTTGAAAAAAACTAACCTATCTATAATATTTAACAATACAACTGACAATAGTTGAAGTATACATTGATTTAATTTGCTTCATCAAAAAGGGCCTCAAGCCAGTCCTTATCGTCCAAACAGAGATGCTTCATGAGACTTCTCACATCTGCCATTTTAGCCTCAGAGACTTTGGGAAATGGCACAGATTTCGGTTGAGCTTGTTCCAATAGAGATTTGTCATTGTTTACTAAAAACTTAAATGGTTTATAGTTTGGAAAAAAAGTGCTTGAGCATAATACACTTCCACAAGTTTTATACTTAATCATAACATATTTCATTATAGTAAACTGAAACTTCTTAGCTGATTTTGAAATATCAACAAAATATGGAGAAAGACATTCATCCCATTGCTTGATGAGGTCACGATCCATTACAACCTGAAATGGACTGGGATTATATCGAGCTTCAACGATTGCTTGCAACCATGGTTTTGCTGTACCAATAACTTCTTATTTCTTTATTTTTGCTCGCACGAGGCCAAAGTTTTCATCACATTGAGTAAATGAATGGCCTTTTACTGGAAACAGTTGGAGGATCTCGACACCAAACACCTTGCTAAACCATGAACAAAACTTAACCATAGTAGAGTTTCGATTTTGTCCCCCAGCAGAATCTGAAAGTAACACTACAGTTTTCACTTGTTTGAATATTAGCAGATTTTGTTTAAGACATTCATACAAAAACGATGCTACTGAATTGGAATATTTGTCACTTTGTGTCTCCATAAAATAATAAAAGTAAGACTCATCATTGTTAAATACATGTATATTGAAAGCATAGAGCCATAACAGTCTTTTATAAAATTGAGAGTTCACATTCAGTCTGGGCACAGGATAATTTTGCGCATAGTCGAATTCACAAACCAAATATGTAGGATCCGTTTTAGCTTTCTCAATAAAATCCTTTCTCAATTCCTGCCTTTTTTTATACTTGCGCTGATGAATTTGATAGGGTACTTTACAGTCATCATTTGGATTCAAAGATAGTTTTTGCTTGCACTCAGAACAAAAATCACAAACGTCAGTCTTAGGTGCTCTAATTCCAAAATTAAAATTACTTTTAAAGAGCTTGAAGTAATGAGGATAGCCCATTTTCAAATTCTCTTTAGTTTGTGATTTGTAAAACTCCTGGAACATAGTGAAGAGGGTTTTAAT
This sequence comes from Stictocephala bisonia, assembly GCA_035578905.1. Classification (NCBI taxonomy): domain Eukaryota; kingdom Metazoa; phylum Arthropoda; class Insecta; order Hemiptera; family Membracidae; genus Stictocephala; species Stictocephala bisonia. Next base: position 93,351 of record JAQJVL010000973.1, on the reverse strand, counting down.
ATTTAAATCCGGATTGTCGAAGTAAAGTAGAGATGTTTTATTGGCACAATAGTGGCTTTCACTATGTGGAATTGATTCCAGATGGCTTTTCATTAAATCTAACACATTAGATTTAAGTTTATGTGGTCGGTTTTCATGAACTCCTCTTCGTTCAGTCAAGTTTTCATTGTTCAGGATTTTAGTTTGAATAACTCTGATTCTTTTCATCGACACTTGGAATAAATTCTTAATAAGGATTTGACATACCTTTGTTTGCACTCCATCAATACTGAGATTATAAACCCAAGTATGAGTACGGTCCTTCTTTGCTTGCAGTGATTTAGTTTTCTTCTGAAGTTTTCCAATTGTCTTGGAAAGGAAAGAGTCTTGGTAACATTTGTCTTGACTATTGTAAAAATGTAAGAACTGTTGTTCTTGGCATTCTCTAGAAAACTTATTCCAGCAACTCTCCTTGCAACATTGCTCTACATATGCAAACTGCTTACGATTCACTTCTTTGCCCGAACAAGTAACATAACTCTCACCACTGACTCGTTTTTGTTTAGCATTTTCACGTACTAAGTTCACATTATTACCATAAACTTTACGTTTTCTCTTTTTAACTAGTACATCCTCATTCAAAGGGGTTGTCATTTTTAATAAACAACACTAAAAAAGATATTGTTAAACTTAAACTATATGAATATAACCTCACACTTCAACTAAGAAAACAGAACAGGCCCAACTGTCAACAGTCAACACTGAACATCTGATATTTCAACATGACAGACATTTACAAAAAAAATCACCAAAGAATAACGAATAAAGATATTGACTTGAAATTTTCTGAGCATAAACAAAACAACATGGCGGATCTAAAACAGCGATTGCCGGAAAAAGGGCACATAGCGCCATGTGCCCTTCTTCCGGCAATGTCCTCAATTTAGCTCAATTATTTTGTGAATAGAGCAATTTAAATGAACCCGCTTATAGAAAAATGCCTCCAGCTGCGAGATTCGTTCAGTGATACGGTTTTTGTAAGCAGAAGGAAGAAGTGCTACTGAAATCCATCGCCGATTGAGTAATGTTTATGGAGGCAATGTTATGAGTGACAGTGCTGTTAGAGACTGGTGCAGCAAATTGATGAAGAAGGGGAAGGTCAGCATTCAATAGTGACTCAGGACTTGCTTCAAAAAGTTGAACAGACTATTCGCACGGAACGTCGCTATACAATTTCTGGACTTTCAGAGATGTTTCCAAAAACGTCTAGGACAACCTTATATGGAATTGTCACCGACAAGTTAGGGTTTCGTAAGTACTGTGCACGGTGGGTATCAAATCAGTTAACAGGACCCCGGTGGGGTCTTTTTGTTGATCGTCACAAAAATCAACGAATGGTAGGTGCTTTGACGTTTTTGGAACATTACGATGAACATGGTAAAGATTATTTGGAAAGAATCGTAACTGGGGATGAAACGTGAGTAAAATTTGTTAATCCTGCGAAACAAAGGAACAATCGAAGCAATGGATGCACCCTCAGTCACCAAACAAACCCAGAAAATTCAAACAAACTCTATCCGCTCGCAAAATTATGGCAACGGTTTTTTGGGACTGTCAAGAGTTCTTCTAGTAGATTTTATAGAGCCTGGAACAACAATCACATCAGCAATTTATTGTGAAACCCTCAACAAACTTCGGAAGGCCATCAAAAATAAGCGGCAAGGGCTGCTAACAAGAGGAGTTGTTCTGATCTATGACAATGCACGCCTTTACGCTGCAGCCCGGACAAAATCACTACTTGATCGATTCAATTGGGATATTTTTGACCATCCACCCTAAAGCCCTGACCTAGCCCCGAGTGATTATCATCTCTTTCCCAAATTGAAATCCTGGCTTGCGAGTAACCACTTTCGATCAAATGAAGAGTTGATGAATGCAGTCAATCACTGGCTGAATTCTCTGGAGCGAAATGTCTTCGAGGAAGGTATAGAAAAACTGGAGTCATGCTATGACAAATGCCTCAATAAAAATGGTGACTATGTCGAGAAATAACTAAGACGTGTTGTTATGAAATGATTATAAAACAATTTTGTTTTATGTTGTTTGTGTTATTTCCCTGCAAAACGGAGGTTAATTTCTGAACAGCCCTCGTATTTACATTCAAACATGAATAACAATTGTACATACAAACATGAATAACATGTTAACATTCGAACATAAACATTTCGAACGTCAATAAAGCGTTGCACTACTATACAGTTTAATTTAGTATTAATAGTGTAGCAAAATTTGACTATGATATTTCGTTTTGAAGATAAACATATTATCTAGGTCTTAGATTCGAATATCATGGAAGTTTTTTTAAGAAAAATAGTTAAAAGCTAATGTGGTCATAGATTATCATACAAGGTATGACTAGTTAGCAGTAAATCAAAATGTAATTAAAATATTTACTTTTTAAGACAACTCTACGTTGTATATAAATACCAAAGCAGATTGTATTTAACAATTTTTTGTGAACATAATATTTCTGTTTAAAACCAACCAAATTTCAGAAACGTCGATGCAGGTATTTGCTGTTGTACCATTTAAGACGTTATTAGTAATGTAAGGTGTCTCTCCAATATCTACTTTTAAAGAATGCTAGGTGAACCCGTGCGAATTCACACGAATGATAAATTATAAATTTGATTTTCATAAATATATGTGTTCAGTTCCTAAACGAATCAATAGGTAATAAGTAAAGCTTCATTCAAAGATTTGGCCTCAGCCTTCAACCTCGCTAAGCTGTTCATGAAAATGGTCATTATTTGATTGTTCAGGGGTCCCTGTAAGCTTGCTTTAGCTCCTTCTCGTTTGGTGGCTCCACCAACGCAATCGCATGCATTTTTTCCATGGGAGGATCCAAAGAAGTGCCATTCTGCGTCGAGGCCAAAGTCTTTCTGATGACTACAAACATTTACAAAATTTTTTTGTTTTTGTACTGACTTGCTGCTCCATCAGTAAAATACATTAATTTTTTAATTTGTGGATGTTCTTCTTTTATGTGATTTGTCAAAATTTGTTGGAAACAATAAAACACTGCTGTGTCGTGCTTCAAATGATCACTTAAAATACATAAACATTTGTGCTGTATTTTGTTATTTTCCTTAAAGTACAACACAAAAGGATGAACTGTAGCTTGCTTATTAACTCAATGGAAACTTCGTATTTCATCCTGCATTACAAATGAAAAGTGTTCAGCAAAGTCAGCTAACACCAAACACTCATCGTCTGTGAGCTCTGTTTTTTTTCTTTCTGAAAAAATGGGCTTGAGATTTTGAAACAAAGTGGTGAGTTTTCAGTGTTTCAAGTTTTTCTGCCAAATATTCAAAAAAACTCATCTTTGGTCTTGAGAACGGTGATCATTTCAGCTCTTATATGCTGTAACCCACTGTTTATATACTATAGTGTCTGGCAACATAGAGCACTCTTCAGACAAGTTGATCATGTCCATAAAAGCTTGTTTGCCTGGGCACTCGGTACACTCATTCATCATACAGTTGTATTTTTCCTTATCACAGACCATTATATCAAGTAGGTCTTTATAATCAATGTTTAGTTTTGCACCATCAAGCATGAGTTTCATGTTCTGATGGTGAGGACAAACGCAAACTGTATGGGTCCCTGATGCACCAGCCAGGATGCACCATTTTGGCCGAATTTCACAAAACTTTGATCTTCTGATCTTCTCCTCAGGGTATTCACTTTTAAACAAAGAATATAGTTCGTTCAAATTTACAAGAACAAGGCGCTTTTGCTATGTCACTTTGTCACCATCAATGTGAACGATCACACAATCCTTTTTTTTCCAGGACAGATTCGGCTGTTGCTTTCATTTTCATAAAATTCAATAACTTTGTTAATAGTATCCATACTTATCCCAGCTTTAGTTCTGTTCCCTAAATCAGGCAAAATACCTTGCTCATTAACTAATTCCTTAGATAATCGTACTAACCGCTCTGTCACATTAAACTCAGATGCAATTTTTGCTCTAGACCACGATGAAGGGAGTAAACTAATAATTTTTATCTTATCTTCTTTTGAAGCAAGGACACATCTGCAAGTTGTTGAGGTTGTGAACTTGAACCAGCGATAGAAAAGTACGAATCTAAAACTTAATTTGATTTCTTTAAATTGACCTCTCGTTCCTTCTTAAGTTTTCGCTTGAAAGCCCCACTTGGCCCAGGCGGTCTATTCATTTTTTAAATATTTTAATAAATAATACACTATAACTACATCACTAAACTACGCACTACGCTGCAATATCAAAATTATTAAAAAAGAAAAAATACAGAGTTGCGAACATGCACTTCACAGTGAGTGTATAGCCGGCCACACACGTAACGGTGTACATGACAGGTAAACCTGCGCAGGTTTACCTGTCATGTATACCTGTGCAAACTAGAGTCCACACACGTAACGGTATTCCGTACGTTTAGCTCAGTTGAGAGATGGCGAGCCAAGATGAAGATGATATGATAGCTTTAGTCGGATTGTGTGTGGTTTTAAACAAGAAGAAGAAGTGTAAACGTAAAATGTGGAGTAAAAATTAGCTTACTAAAAGAATTGAATACACTCATACAAGATTATTGAAAGACTTGGGTGGTGAGCCTTCAGACTTCCGTAATTATTTGCGGATGGATGAAGACGCCTATGAACAGCTGTTGTTACTCGTGACTGATTTCTCCCCATGAGAGATTAACTGCGACTTTGAGGTTCCTTGCAACGGGCCGATCGTACGAGTGTCTCAAGTATTCTACGTCGATATCACCACAAGCTCTAGGCAAAATAATTCCAGAGACGTGTGAAGCCATCTATAAAGTGCTGAAAAACGTCTATTTACAGGTACGTCAAGCAATATTGCACAGAATGTTTTATTGATGTTGTAAATGTCAAGGTAGGTTACAATTGAAATATACACATGTTATTAAACATTTATACTTTATTTTATAGCAACGTTACAGTTTACAGTTTTCAAAGGGAATGTTTAACTGAGTACAGAGACATGATATTTGATAGTGGGTAGAACATAAAAAAGAACTGTTTGGTAAAACAGAAATGTTTAGTAGTGACATTGAATATAAATAAAGAAACAAAACAGACTATTGATTTTTTTCATAATTAGCAAAGTAATCTGCCACTGATTGATGATGTGGAATCACGTCATTGCTAACAATTTCAGCTGTTGAAGTTTGCTGTGGATATTGGCCATAAGATACAGCTGCTACAGGACTCGTTGTGCTCCTACTTGACCCAGGGGTGTTGGTCAAAGATTCGTAGTAGTACGTGCCAGTATTAGGTACGTCAAACGTACTCATTTCAGCTTCAAAAAGGATGTCGTTGATTCTTTTTTCTACGATCAAAGCCTGGCGTTTCTCTAATGCCCTAATTCGCATTGCAATGGATTTGCCCATTATATCATATCTGTCGTCTTGGCGTGATGGTTTCTGAAAGTGGTCTCTGACAGAGACTAAGACACCAGTTGTCAAGTCTTCAACTTTCCTTTTTTTGGCCGAATTAGGTCGGGAATAAGGAGGTAGGCTTACCGCACGTGTATCTGAGTTGGGTATTGGGACCACAGGCGAAGGGACCTCGCTATTGATTGATGTTTCTCTGCTCGGTGTTGTAGCTGCTTCACCAACGTCCTCCTAAAAAAAAAAAAAATTATGTACTAGGTGTACCCATCCAATTTTTACAAAACCAAATACTCTTTTTTACATTGGTTTGGAAATTGTCGATTTAATGGTTTATCCTTGATTTTGAAACCCCTAATTTAAACATTGTTTACTCACGTTGAGAAAAGTTGTTATGAATTTTATTTTGTTCCAGTTTCCTAACACCACTGAGAAATGGGAAGTGATTGCTGAACAGTTTGAAGAGAGATGGAATTTTCCCCACTGCCTCGGTGACATGGACGGCAAACATATAGACATAGTTCCTCCAGCGGATTCCGGATCATATTACTACAACTATAAAGGCAGACACAGTATGGTACTTTTAGCAATAGTGGATGCTAAATATCGGTTCCTTTTAGTGGATTTTGGGACCAATGGGCGTGTTTCTGACGGAGGTGTTCTTCAAAAAACTAAGTTTTATGAAAAGTTACAGAGAGATGAACTTAAGATCCCAAAACCATGCAATGTTACTGAACATTTCAAAGAGGTGCCTTACGTGTTTGTGGCAGATGACGCATTTCCCCTGTCAATTAACATGATGAAACCTTTCAGACAAACACAACTAGATTCAGCTGTAAGAGAAATCTACAACTACCGAGTTTCAAGGGCAAGGCACGTTGTCGAGAATGCGTTTGGAATACTAGCCTCCAGATTTCGCATATTCCATACTCAAATCAATCTGGAGCCAGAGAACATAGTAAAGGTAGTAATGGCAACATGTGCATTGCATAATTTCTTGATGCAAACACATCCTACCATTTACGCTCCACCAAACAGTACGTATCAAGAGAATGACGATGACGCTACTATTAATGCTGGGTTAGATGCCAATGAATCGAATATGATTGCATTACAACGATTGAGCTTAGGGAATGTAAATGTGGCCGCCAAAAATCTCATAGAGGAGTTTGCTACCTACTTCGTCAATGAAGGCAAACTTTCACGGCAATACAAACGTGTTCTTCGAAACAAAAATTCAAGTTAAAGACTAAGTGAATCATTATGAAGTGAATATATATTTTTAGCTTAGTTGAGTCAATGACATTCACCAATCCATGCACAAAAAATACATTAATACATATCAATTTTGTCATAAAACTTGTTTTGTTTTATTCTAACATTCAACATTTAATTAACATCTAATTTAATATTTAACTTGCAAATTAAAGTGTAGTTCAAATAAATTGTTTAACTAGGTAATTGATTTGTCTGGTACTTACTTCCTCAATCTCGCTCCCATCTTCTTCCTCTAAATTCGACACAGATGCACTGGGAATGTCTTGATCACCAAGAAAATCGAACAAATTTAAGTACCACAATTTAGATACGTACACATCGTCGGCTGATGCACCAGACTTCATTGACATCTCCCGTTTTTTTTCTCTTTACGCACATTGCTTCGTAAACTATTAATCTTTCTAATCACTGATTTCTTTGTTGCATCGGGTTCCAGTTCTTTCAACTTGAGCACAAGTTTCGCATAAGCTGCATCTCTCTTATCGCGATCGTGATACTCTTTACTTTTTACCCACCACAGGCACGACTCGAGTTTATACAACTCGATAAAGTCTTCAATTACTTGATTGCGTTTACGACTCGACACCAGTAGCCACAAGATAAGTCCGCTAACTACAAAACACAAAGACAAAAGACACTCTATTCACAGAAGAAGCCCGAACTAAACAAAACTACTGCGCAGGCGACCGGACGTACTCACACACACACGCTCAGGTCTAGGGTATAACTGACGACTGCGCAGGTACAAGATACTAAATCTCCGTTCCTGTCAGGTGACCGGCGCAGGTCGCTTCGCCTGTGCACTTTCGCCTGCAGCGACTGGCACACACGCTCCGGTTTGCCTGCGCAGGTGACCTGTACAGGTTTACCTGTCATGTATACCGTTACGTGTGTGGCCGGCCTATGAATAGACTAACCACACAGTTGCAGAATGCAGACGAACAGACGCCAGCCACAGGACATGTCGCGACATGAGCTGCTCACAGCTGACATGAATGGCGCGGCGCGGCGGGCGCCTGTAGCTCGATGGACGGATAGTAAAATAGTCCGATGGTACGGTACCAACATATTTTTATATGACAACAATACAATCTGCTACGCATAATAAAGTGATAGTGTACTATTTGTGTTGTAGCAGATAATTTCATACCAACAACTAGTTCTTATAATTACATATAGCTAATTTGCAAAGTATTATTTTATTTCGATATACACATGGTTTTTTTTCACTTGAGGCCCGATTTTTTTCATTTGCCGACTTGCCGACCTGGCCAGTCCGGCACTGATGACAAAGATTAACAAACAAAACTCAAACTTCGAAAGACTAGTTGAAATAACTTTCTTGTAAACTTAAATTTATCATAATCTTACTGAATGCTTAAAAATTGAAAAATAATGTTGGCCTATATTTTTGGGGGCCAAAATAAAAAAATCGATACTGCCAATATTGATGTCAAAAAAGTATCGGTGAGTTTCCATCGATGTAGAAAATATCGGGTATCGACCCAAAAACATCGATATTTGCAAAACATCGATGTTCGATACCTAACCAGTGTTGCCAATGTGTGGGTAATTACCCAAATTGTGGGTAATTTTGAGGCTTGTGGGTAGCTGTGGTGGTAATCGAATATATGTGGGGTAGTTTTACCCCATCAATCCTTTTTGTGTGTGAGAGAGAGAGAAAGAGAATAACTTTATTACATGAGAGTAGAGCTCAGAAATAGTGTCAATATATAAATTAACAGAATACATGACACTACAATGGTAAAATATTGATGTCAATTGTCAGCTCAGGTGAAAGTGTCTCACAGCGGGCGATGAATTCGTCCATGCTGTAGATAGGGTCCTCCAATAACCAGGTAAGGAGTCTTCTTTTGAGGGACTTTGAGTTGCTGTTCTTTATCCCGCCTGGAAGAAGATTAAAGAGTCTAGCACCAGCATATGAAGGCTTCTTCGAAAATCTGGAGGTTTTGTGCGCAGGCAGGTTGAAGTTGGCTGTATTTCTGGTGTTGTGCTGGTGTAAATGCTCATTTTTGGAAGGTTTTGACCAGTAGCAAAGGTGACGACCTCACAAATGTATATCGACACTACGGTTGGGATACCAAGGATCTTGTAAGTGTCCCTGCAACTCTCTCCTTTCTGAAGGTCTCCCAGGATTCTTACAGCACGCTTCTGCAGAACAAGCACCCGTTGAATATTTTCTTTAGAAGAGTCACCCCAGCAGATTATTCCATACCTAATGTGAGCTTCTACTAAGGCGTGGTAGGCTGCTCGAGTGGTGTGGCGACATTCTTTATGCGTTTCAGTGCAAAGATCGAGGAGCTTAGTTTTTGGCACAAGGAGTTGATATGGATGTCCCAACGGAGGTCGTTATCCAAGATCACTCCAAGATGTTTGGTTGAGTCTCTACCATCTGGATGCTTAACGGACACGAAGCTTCATTCTTGAGACTCCCGAAAAAGAGCTGCAGAGTCTTGTTTTCGTTAAAAACAAAGTCATTGTTTTCACAATACTCCAAGGCCTTGTTGATAGCGATGTAGTTGTCTATCTCTAGAGTTTGTGGTGCACTGCTGCTGGTCAGGAGGACTGAATCGTCTGCGTACATCACAGTGTGGCTGTAAGGTCCCATGTATGTTGGAAGGTCGGCAGCAAACAGTGTGAAGATAACACAACATAAGTATTTATATTATGTACAAATATTACGTTTTCCCTGCTATAGATATTAGTAAGAGTTGTAAGCTTTGTATTTTTAAGATAGCTGCCACTAGAAGAGCCAATGCATGCACTAGTATTTTACAAATGTTACGTTTTCCCTGGTATAGATATTAGCAAGAGTTGTAAGCTGTGTATTTTAGTTCGATAGATTAAAGCATTTTATTGTGGGTAGCTTGCGGGTAATTGTGGGTAATTTCAATGTAGGCTGTGGGTAATCTCTGCATTTGAGATTGGCAACACTGTACCTAACACTAGTAGTTTAGTGATTACGAATCAATTGGCTATTTCGCATCACTCGTCCTAAATATCGGTTTTAAAGTGTTTCAACTTCTCTAGGATGCTTAAAATTTGTTTCTGTCGATTCCTAAATGGGCGTTTCAGTGTTCAACGTATAAATTATAATCAACACTTATCTTTCGTGTGAGTAAAACACCGAAATATGGTGGCCGCTGTGTTCGAAGCCGTTGCAGGCCTAGTCGGCATCATATCGGTTTTTTGTTTTCTAATTTTTATGGCTAAAGCTGTTTTCTGGTTTAAACCCACATCACCACTTCTGAAGAGTGTTGTGTACATTTAAATTATAGTACTAAAAAGGTTGGTATTGAACTTATTTTTGCGCATGAGTTTAAAAACCAAATTCAGATTATTGTTCAAATATGGCGGAGAGGAACAGTCTTATAGACGCCATATTCCCACTCGAGGAACTCTGGGAATTAAACAGAAAGAAGACGCCATCGTCAGGATAGGTTTCACAAGTGAGTATTAAACCCATTGGCATACTGATTTATTTTGTCACTGATGATACTTTGAGATCCTATTAAATTACAAGAATATGCAGTATTTTAATTTTTTTAACCTTATAATAATATATTTGGATATATCATGTATATATTTTTCTTAATCACTATAAAACAAGCTTTACAGTGATGTATTTAACCTTTCGTCTGTACACATTTAAAAAGTTACACACTCTGTACACATGGGTCAATGGGACCCATTTTTTTCTTCTTACACTTGAGTCTTAAAAATGACTCAAAAAATGATTCTATCATACTGATTTGTAGCTTTTATTGTTTTCTACAAGAAAATATGATTACCAACTCATTATATGATTACCAACCGTTCATGTAGGGCGTATAAAAAAAATTAACATTTTCTGTTAAAAAAATTTATTGACAACCATTTATTTATAACAGTATCAATAAAAACACTTATTAATCAATGCTAATATATGTATATTGTTGACAATATGTGTATAAACAAATGTATGTATCAATACCAAAAACTATAATGTTTTTAGTTGGTAAGACTAACTGTGACAAAGTATTAAAGTTTTTGGACAAAATTTTAAACAAACAAAATCTGACTTGTTCCTGTTTATGACTTCAGCCTTATTTTTTCATTTCATCCTCACAACGCACACAAATGGTAGCTCTGTGCTCATCACAGAAAGGCGAGGAACACTTACTGCAATGATTTTTGGTTTTTTGGTCCTTCGGCTTACACTAAAAACGGCGCTTGCGTTTTGAGTAAACGATTGATGTCACTATCAGTTAGCATTTCTACTCCTAAGTTCTCACTCATGTTTCTCACTCATGTAAGTAAGTTCTCACTCACTCACTCATGTCACAATGTTGTTCAAATCACGAGGAAAACAAAAAATATTAAAATTGGTCACTCACAAAAAAATGTTACGTACATTGTACACATGGGTCCCAAAGGCCCAACACGCTACGTTATTGAGTATAACCAAATAATAAAAACTCAAACTGGAGCAAAATCTAGCACTCACGTTGAAGGACGACTAAAAGTGAATTTACATGTGACTGCGTCGTCTGCGGCGCGCTATGCGCATGCGCTGGCAAAAAACAAAATGGCTGGGTCCCTGGGACCCAAGTGTACAGACGAAAGGTTAACCTTCTTCATACCAGACACAATTTTGGGATAGTTCGAAAAATACTGGGTAGACTTTTAGTGGTACTTGTGAAAAAAACCATAGCATTTTGGGCAAAATCGTAATGTTTTTAAAAAAATCTAACTTTTATTTATTGTCAGAAATAAATAAAAAAAGTGGTGTTTTACTCCACATGAGTTGGTTCTTACAGATAAATTATGAAAATGGCAAAATCAAAAATAAAGTATGTATGCAAGTTCTTCCAAATCGTTGCAAATTTCTTGAAAATGGCCTAATTCTGTATAAATAACACTTATGAGTTTGTTTACATCACTATTACAAATAATACATACACTGTTTTATAAAAACACAAGAACAAGTCAAAATAAAGTGAAAACTGTTATTTATATACAATATTTACATTTTATAAACACTTTTGAGGTCGAACTTAACAATTTATGGACACCGATGGCGACCAAAACATGTAGGATGAACTCCTTTTTTGCATTTTATGCACACTGATCTGCTTCTCTTTCTTGTGCCCCCAGTGCTAGTACTTAGTAAACTACAAACACTGCAGTTTTTCAACTGTCTTCCTGGTAAAGTTTCCATTCCAAAATTTGGAGATGGAAGATTATCGCCTCCGGCCATGTTGCCAACATTCGGGGTGTTCTTGTGTATCATCCATTCATGGGTTAGTTCCTTGATTATTGCTGAGGTAAATTGAAGTCTTGTCATAAGTTTACCAGATGAATTCTCCTTGTATAATAAATAACAATTTAATATCATTCTAGCAAATGTGTTAAATACTACCTTCTTCCAATATTTAACTGTTCGTCTTTCGTCCAAGTAACAATACAACATTTGATCTGACGAACCTATTCCTCCCATGTACATGTTATATGTGTTTATTACTTTAGGTTTAACTTTTACAGTGTTGTCATTAGGCCTACTTTTTCTTTTTCTGGTTTCAACAGATGTCGCAGTCTCTTTAGTACTAAGCAAGAGAACGGGATTTTTTGGGGATTTCTTTTCACGGTACCCTAAAAGTAACATGTTCTCATCCCTCAAATAAACCTTACCTCCAACAGCAAATTTAGTTTTCAGTACTGGAAACTGTTTCTTCTTATGGTGCCAGTTATGAATGTGGAATTGTAGTACAAGAATTTTGCTAAGGGGATACTTGAGAAAAAGTTGTCAACAAACAAATGGTATCCTTTACCGAGATTTCCATAAGTGTTTTAACAACATTAAAAGCTAACCCTTGTTCTTTGATTGAATTTTTTGACCCTTTGTAAACATAAAAAGCAAGGCAGTACTTGGTTACATAGTCACACAGCATCCACAATTTAATCCCCCAACGATGGTGGTGTTTGTTTGGAAGATATTGGATGAGCTGAGTGTGACTCTTTGTACCGACCAAGCTATCATCAATTGACAATTCACGATGAGGCGTGTAGTGTGTCCTAAACACTCTATTGGCATGTTCTGTAACTGGTGCAAACTTTGCAGTCGGGTCATAATCGGGGTGTCCTGGCTTCTCCAACCTAGTATTGTCAACAACATGAAAAAACTGTAGCAAACTGTTAAATCTTCCGCGACTGAACATTTGGCTAAACCACGGAGTTGAAATATTTGAATCGGTAGACCAGTACTGTAGCTAAAAATTGTGTTTTTTTTTTTACCAAACCCATATTCAATATTGTTGCAATGAAGGCCCTCATTTCCTCAACTGTAACATTTTTCCACTGCAAGATTTTAGATGTTGGAGTTGCATTTTGGTTGCGAGTGTTTACACAATCCCGTGCATACTTGTTTGTCATTTGGACAATATTAGTTATAAATCCAACAGTAAAAAAATAAGTTAAAATAAACAATTGGATGCGCGTCATGTGGTGGACAATGTTTGGGACCTGGATCTTTAGGGTAGGTAATTGTGGGGATAATCAGAGTCATTATTTTCATTGACAACTTTCCAGTTGCAAACATTAGGATCATTAGTGTCACGTAGATCAACATTACTGGTATTAGGCCTATTTTGAAAAGAACTATTTGTAATATTAGTAGGCCTAACAACAGACTCAATAACAGTATCAATAGTATAAGAAACACTAGGCCTAGGGTTACCTGGTGTTGCTACATTTAGGCTTAGGCCTATTTCATTTTCCATACTTTCATCATCTGATGAATATTCAAAATCTGGATCAGCATCCGTATCATCCACAATATCTGAATCACTCTCACTAATTTCACTTAGAAAATCATCTTCATCCACTTTAGTGTCACTCTGAACCAAACTTCTAAGTAGGGATGGGCCGATACCAAAAAAATTCGATTCCGATACCAAAATTTTGATCTCGATTCTCGATACCAAATTCGATTCCGATTCCTGCCTTATTTCCAATACCAAAAAGTATGAATCTTATTTACTTGTACTTATTTTATAAGTTACCTGTTTGTACAATATATTCTGGAGAAATAATTCAAAGGTATTTGTAATAAATAAAACAAAAACAGTTTGAAAAATGGTATAGTTTACTTGTACTAGTAAAAATATTATTGACAAGCTAGAAACAAAAATAATTAGAAAATTAGCAATAAAATTGTAAAATATAGATTAGTCTACAGGCTACACATATATATGTACAATTCTGCATGTCACAAACTACTTTCTTCTTATGAAAGATAAAAATTCAAGTACAGTATTACCATTTTCTTGGTAAATACATAAACCTGTTGAAGACTATCTATTACAAATCATGTAATTTACTGAAGTAATAACGTTTTAATTTTAAACACTTTGTATTTATTTTAGGAAAAGATGACATGTCATATATCTTGAAATTTATTTAATTAGTAAAATACTTTAAGCCAAACAAGTAACAGAATATTTTAATGTACATGTAACTCATACAAAAATGAGTTATTAAGTAAGATCAGTTAAATTATTAAGAGTAGCAAATAAATAATATCAATGAAAAATGTAATGGCCTAAGAAAAATCCAATCAAAACACATAATACATACATATACATAGCACTGAAAATCAATATATAAACATAAAGTATTATGACTATATTAACCCTTGATTACAAAACATATTTTAGAGTCACGTATTCACAAAACTATCGTAAAATTTACTACTATCTTTGTTTTTTTTTTAAGTATTGATTTTACACCAAGATAATTGATTTAAACCTATGTTTACATAGTCTGGGCATTATATAACTAGAATTTAATAAGAATAATAGTATATTAATGACTATATGTATCCTATAAATATTTTTTCCGATGCTTTCAATTTAAACTACAATATGTAAGGGTTTCGAAAAAAAACATAAAAATAACCAAAATTATTTTATTTTCCATAATTATGACAAAAATCAAAAAGTTTATTATAGATACTAGTAAAAAAACATATTTTTTTTATTATTTTGCAAAAAACTCATAATTAGGTGGAACCATCAAGTTACAGATCGTTTGTAGTTCATAAAATTGCTCAATGTCCTTCATTGCATGCAACACAAGTTGTAGCTTTATGTTGGGCACATATTGCATGATTACAATGCTTACAGTAGGTAGTGGTCATTCTTCTCAAGTTTGAAGGGCAATAAAAACACACTTTCCTCGTTCCTGGTGGTGGGGCTTGGCCGGGATTATCGGGTATTTCCAAAACGCATGAGAATTTAATATGAGAAAGAAATATGAAGAATAAAGATAAATCCCAATAAATATAAATAAAATAATATATATAATTAATAAATACCAATAAATATAAATAAAAAGAATAAATAAATCCCAAAATTTAATATGAGAAAGAAAAATCACTCATTCACAAAACTATCGTAAAATTTACTACGCGAGGGTAGGTACGCATAGATAGACGTGCCGCAGGCAACTGACGGATCGTCCCTGACCTTGACCGGCAATTATAGGAAGCTACTGGGAGGGGGGTTGCACCCGGCCCGTCAACTACTTCAATATGACAGATTTCAATTACCTGATTCGTAATTTTTACGAAAGATTTGTAATTAAGGGTTAATTCATTTGTTTCTAAATAAAAACAGATGAAAACTATGTAAGCTAACCTATATCAGAAAATTAATCTAATGTAAAGTATATTAAAAATTATACAAACATTTTTACAAACAAAAATGTTAAAGCGAGTAGTAAATAAATAATAAATGAAAAATGTAATGGCCTGAATAAAAATCAAATCAAAACACAAAATACATAGGTGGTACTCACAGCACTAGAAAACAATAACAGTATAAAAAGTATTATGATTATATTAAGCAATTTGTTGTTAAATAAAAACATTTAAAAACTATGTAAGGTAACCATGTCCAAAAATTAATTTTTAATGCAAAATATCAGAAAAACAACACAACAAATTTTAAAAAGGAAAGTGTTAAAGCCCTATAAATTCATTGTGTGGATAGGCTGTAAAAAAGCCTGTGAGGCTAGAAATGAAAATAAATACTAAATTAGGCTATATTGAAAACTAAATGTAAAAAAGCTCATATAAAACAAATATTCTTGTACTATAAAACTAAATTAGTACTTAAGTAGGCTACATTGAAGTAAGATAATCCGTTTTTTCTAGGCCTAATTATTTTTTATGATACCACTCCAAAGTTAAGCCGCGTTTACACCGGAGTTGGCAACAAAAAATTGCCAACTTCGATTGCAGACGCTAGTTGCCGATGGAAGTCTGCAACTTGTACTTGCAACCTGGGCACATAGTTTGTTTTTATGTCTGCAACCTGCAACGTGCAACTGTAGAAAATCAGACAGTATGTAGAATGTCGAGTGCTGAAGAGGTTGTTCTTGCTGCGGCAGCGTGTGTTATTTTATCAAAATGTAAAAGACCGAGAAGATACTGGGTTCGACCTTCATTGCAGGCAAGAGCAAAGTATAGCGGCAGCGATCTTTTAAATAATTTGAATCAAGATGATACAGATCCTTTGACGGGAGAATTGAGATGCGATGGCAGTATAAAAAACTTTTTAAGAATGTCAAGTGACGATTTTGAAAGTTTAATTGTTGGTATTGGACACATAATTAGTAAACAGGATACTAACTACAGGAAAGCAATTCCAGTGCGAGAAAGATTGGCTATTACATTGCGCTTTTTGGCGAGTGGCGACTCTTATACTAGTCTCAGTTATTTGTTTAAAGTTTCCAAAAGTGCGATATCTATTTTAGTGCCAGAGGTTTGTGAGGCTGTTATAGGTTTCCTGAAGGATAACATACAGGTGAGCAAAGAAAGAAAATTACTAAATATTGTTATTTTTAGATACCTTTTATTTGTTTACGTTGTGCACTGAGTTAATAAATCTAGACAAAAGTAGTTGCAACCTGGTAGTGACTTGTTAATAAAATATGAACACAAAGTTAAGTTAATGTTTCAAAGTAACACAATTCATAAAATTAGAAATAAAGGTATAGGCTACAACAAAAAAACTCCAAATCAAACAAAGAAACTCTATAGCTTGAGTAATGTATAGGTTAGCTTACATTATAGCTTAGTTAATGTATTGGCATCTTCATCACCCCCATAAAAGTGATCACCCCACGTGTCCACCACCGGGTTCAAGGTTGATAGGGAGTTTTCAAAGCTATCTCCATGATTTCCAGCCGGACATGAAGACGACTCCTGTAGGGACAGTGAACTGGAACAGCCAGAATTTGATTGTGGCTGCCTATTAAATTCGTGCATTTCCACATCAAATAATATGTCACTAATTCTTCGCTTAGCAAGTGCTACATACCTTTTATCAGAACATTTACGTAATTCACAAGCAACAAGATCACCAAAAATGTCAAATTCGTCTTTTTTTTTTAAATTGCTCCCCACTTCCTTCATTATGGAATAAGCTTCATCAGCCATGGTGTTGCGTCGTCTTTTATTTAAAGGCCTATGCTGGGCTACGCTCGGAGGAGGAGCAGAGACGATCGAAGAAGTTTCACCAGTGGAACTTGAGGTTCGTGAAGTCTGAGTGGGCAATTCTTCGTGTAGGTTCACGTCAACATTGTTGTCTTCTGTTACCTGAAAAAAAAAACAGTTCACAGGTTCAACTTCATACCATTTGTTTGTGTGTATTTGTACATAAATTCCCAATATTCAATTAATAGTTGTTAAAAGACGAATCCAAGTTGCTTATTACAATTTCATGTTACTTGTTTTGAAAATTTTGTGTTACTTGTTTTTATTTGTTATGACCTCTGCAATATTTGATCACTGTATTTTCTCTGGTATTTTCAGCTACCTACAACTGAAGAGGAGTGGTTACATCACGAAAAAGAGTACAATGACCTGTGGAACTTCCCTCACTGTATCGGGAGCATGGATGGTAAACATGTTGCTATACAAGCCCCAATAAATACTGGAAGTGAGTATTTCAACTACAAGTCGTTTTTCAGCATCGTCTTATTTGCAGTAGTTGACGCTAATTACTGCTTCACCTACGTTTCGGTAGGCAACCAAGGACGACTGTCAGACGGCGGAGTGTTTGCTCATAGCTCGTTGCAAAAACTTTTACAAAATTCAGCTTTACGTCTTCCAAAACCGAGATACTTGCCAGGTAGAAACTTTCCTGTACCCTCTGTGCTCCTGGCTGATGACGCCTTCCCCTTACAGCCATCAATAATGAAGCCATTCCCGGGACTTCACGATAAGGGAAGCTTGGAGCGTGTCTTCAACTACCGACAGTGCCGTGGTCGACGAGTTGTCGAAAATGTATTCGGGATAGTATCGGTTGTATTCAGGGTTCTGAGGAAACCAATGCTTCTTGAACCAGAAAATGCTTCAAGAGTTGTGTTGACATGCTGTCATTTACATAATTTTTTACGTAAAAGTAAATCGTCGACTGCCTCGTACAGTCCATCAGGATCTTTTGATTATGAAGACACGACCACAGCAACACTAGTGCCTGGAGAATGGAGAGTGGAGGGAATGCCTACTACTACTCTACTGAGACTGAAACGGATCCCTAAAAAACCCTCACACCTCGCAAAAGAAATTCGGAAGGAATTAAGTGCGTACTTCATGAGTGCTGAGGGGTCTGTCCCTTGGCAAAACAACTATTAAAGGGGAAAACTACCAACAAGAAGTTAATCTGTTATTTGTCTGCTATACTGGTAAATCAGTTTACTTGTAACATTGAACAATATAACAATTTACCTATTTGTTACATTTAACAGGTACTCTTGAATGTTGTTGTAAATTGGGTATGGTATGTTAATTTTACTGTCATTAGTGTAAATATAATTATCTTACCTGTGCTTGTGTGTCATTTATTCCAGCGTCACGGCTAAATGTTGGAGTTGTTTTGTCTTGTAAGAACATGAGGTGGTCAAAAGCAAACCATTTTGATTTTGAGCAGGCTCCAGAACCACTTTTTCCCTTCTTATTAATTCGTTGGAATGTTGTAATCAAATTCCTCATTTTAGACTGGACTTCAAGTTTGTTTACTTTCATTTCCTGGGAAATTTCATTCCAAGCATAATTTTTTAAATTTTTGTTTTTAAAATCCGAAAGGGTGTGGTTCCACAAGACAGGCTTCTCTCTGAACAACTCTTATCAAAGTAATGACCTGATCATTTGACCACTCCACTTCACTTAACAGATTTTCCATTGCACTAGCACAAACAACAACCATACACAAAACACAACAACTCACGACGACTAGCCTGCTTGAACTGAGGAACTGACGCAGCGCGACCACGTGTAGCCAACAGGTGGGAGGGGTAGCGGGGTAATTGCAGACTCAAGTTGCAGCTCAAGATAGCGCTGCAACTCGCATTGCCGACCGGGGTTGGCAACCGCCTTTGATCTTTACCGACTCCGGTCGGAAAACCAAATTTCGGTTGCCAACTCGCAAAATCGGTCTGCAACTACGGTCGGCAATGCGAGTTGCAGTTGTTTTAATGCGTGCAACTCAAAATTGCCGATAAATGTCGGCAATCATTGGTTGCCAACTCCGGTGTAAACGCGGCATTAGAAATCAGAATTGTACTTTAGATTTCTGTTTAAGAACACAAGCATCTGAACCCGCTGAGGATCTAAACGATTTCTCCTTTTATCACAAATAATTCCTGAAGTGGAAAAAAGTCTTTCTGAAAAAACAGTGGCAGGTGGAGCAGACAAGTACTTTGATGCCAATAAAGAGAGCCGAGGATAACTCATATTTTGATTCAGCCAGAATTTCCCAACATCACAATCAGGCTTAGCTAGTGGCTCGAGCAAATAATTGTTATCTTCTTGTTCTATAGTTAACCCAGCTGGTGCTTCTTCAGTCTCTACATCTTTCATAAGAATGGAGTACCTCTTCCACATTTTCTGGGTAACCTTTTCAGCTGATGACTGCAACAAAATGAAATTGTTGTAGATTGCAATATTCCTAGATTTGATTAGGTTATTGTTGTGTGTAAATGTGTATTTAGGTGTAGTTATGATGCAAAATAAATTGTAGTTTATGAATTTTAAACAAAAATTCTAATTTTTGTAACCTACTTTTGTGGCTTGACTTATAGCCTACTTTCCTTAATCTTATTAAGTTATGTTACCAGTTACTTACCATTAGTTTCTTCTTGGGCTGATCCATTGATGGAGTGACCTCCATTGGAGTTTGGCTGGAGAGATTAATTTCGCCTTCGTCAATCAATATTTGCTTGGCAGACTGTACATTTCTTTTGTTGATAAAAACAGACCCGTTAAGTCTAGGGTCAAGTAGAGTTGCTAACGCATTCTCTTTTCTTTCTTCGACATCTGAATACCTTTCAGTAAGGGATTTTTTTCAGTTCGTCAACAAAAGTTTTTACACCTTTAGTTTGTTGACTTTACTCAAGCTCTTTAATGGCACTGTTAACTATGGGAATGACCTCTGAGATTGAAGTGGTCAGTGTGCTCACTTCAAAAGTAGCATCATCAAATATTTTCATGAGTTTTACTACTATCTCCATCAATTCCCAATCACTGTTATTGAGGCAAATATTTATATTCAAATCTGGTGCTGCCAATAAAATGGCCCTCTTTTGTTCTAGTAGCCTATCAAGCATATGTTTACTGGAGTTCCAGCGAGTAGGCTCATCTTGGACAACTTTGTGTTGTGGTAACCCCAATGTTTGCTGTGCACTCTGCAAAGTTTTACAGGCCTTTGAAGAGTGTTTAAAATGGCCAACAACTCTGCGACATACTGCCAGTAAATTGAGGACACTCCTTTGATGCAGTATTCCATCTTTTACTACAAGTTGGAGTGTATGGGCTAAGCATGGGACTGCACTAAATTTTCCAATATCCATAGCAGAAACCATATTTTTTCCATTGTCTCTGACAATAACATGGACTTTCTCAATCAGGCCCCATTTCTCTAAGACATCTTGAAGAAATTTATTTATGGCTTCTCCTGTGTGATTTACTTCTGGAAAAGGAATAACTTCCAAGCATACATGCTTCCAGGTAAAACTTTCATCAAAAAAATGAGCTGTTAGTCCTAAATAATCATCATTTGCAGTTTAAGTCCACATGTCTGTTGTTAAACTAACATGCTTGGATTGAGCAATCATTTCCATCACTGTAGATTTAGTTTTCTCATACAATTTTGGAATTTCAACCGTTGTGAAATACTTTCTTTTAGGGACTTCGTACCTAGGATCCATATGATACATAAGCCTAACAAAACCTTTGTCTTCAACTTCACTAAATGGCTGAGAATCAATACATATCATTTCTGCAATTTTTTTTGTTATTGACTTTGCCTTAAGATCATTGATTTTATATTTAGTTTTTCTATCAATCAAGTAGCCTATTGTAGGTTGAATAGATTTTTTAAATTGTGGGCTGGTAGCCAAACTTGATGAGGCTGATGTATTTGTTAGAGTAGGGCTTACCTCAAAGTCAGATGTATCAGTATCTTCTCGGGATACATTTATTTGCAAAGGGGAAAAAAAAGATAGCAATCCTGGGGCTGGTGTTGAAGAAGCTCCTGCACTAGTTGATGGCAAAGTTTCATCAGTTGGCTTTGATTCTTTTCTTGCAGTCACGGTTTCATCTAGCCTAGCCTTTTTGGCCTTAACAATGTCTGCTGTGTGATTTTTATTCAAGTGTTTTTTCATGTTGGATGTTGTATGCGATTTTCCGCCCCTGGAAATATGCTTCCTGCAAAATATGCATTCAGCAGTTTCACTGTCGGCTGACTCTAAATTAAAATATTGCCACACATCACTTTTGTTTTCACGTGAAGTACTCATTTTTACGCCTTTAAAATAAAACAACCCTCACTAAAAAATCACTTATAACTGACAAAAAATAATATCAACGCGTCAACATCACGAATTTTATTTAAAAACAACAGATTTAGCTCTCAAAACAAAGAAACACGACCGATTGTAAAAGAATAGCGGGCTAGCGACGTCGTTGGCGTCACTTCGGGCTTGCCGGGAATGCTGGGTAAAACTTGGTCCAATCAGAAACGAGATGTACCGGGATAACTGTTGTGTCGCTGCAGCTGGAACTGCTTTGTTTAAAAAAGTTCTGAGAGCGAAATCAATTCCAACCGTTCACCAGTTATTACGTTCTTATAAGAACTACTTTCAAATCAGCTGCAAGCTGTTCAACCAGTTACAGCTCTTTTATATAACTGGAATTTGAATTTTCATTCTTAAAATAATTAATAATGAGTATAATTTGATAGTTTTGATTGCAAATCATTATTGTCAAAGTATTTTCAATTAAGCGCTATTGAGATTATTTTAAAAGTAGTTGCTGCTGGAACTGGTTTAGGAACGAGTTCCGCGGCCTCCGGGGAACTAGCTGGAGATATTGTCGCTACTAGTATTATTGATTGCGACGGCTGCAACTACGTCAGAAACGATCGCTAACTGAACTCGAATGGAATACGTGCTTTCTTTGACGATTATTCTTAGACATTCAACGTTTAAAATATGTAATTCATTAAGGGGAGCGGGAAAGGCCTATACCGACAATGTTAATTTTAATAACTTTAGGTACACTTATTATAAAAACTATTATAGTTACAACCTTCAAACTTTCAGGGCATATTTTTACAATTTCTATCAACAAATAGACCCATTTTCAAACAGTTTTACAAAAAACATTTAGAGATATAAATTTTATTTTAAACATACTTTTTTTTAAGAATTTTGAAGTGAATTTTATTTAAAAAAAATGTTATTACATGAGTTACAATTACCAAATTGGGTCTGCTTATTAAAGCCTACTAACATAATGTATGTAAAAATTTTCAACTCTGTAGGCCAATTATTTTTTGAGAAAATTGTACCTTTGTGTTATGAAAACCCAACTTTCGGAAAATTGCGAACAAATATGACAAATACAACATACCTAAGTTAAAAGCGCCCTGGTCCATACTGAGGGTCATCAGCCTCACTTTTGTCTTCTTCCATGAGTCTCTTCCTCCTTCTTGCTATTCTTGCTTCTTTGGTAATTTCTTCCGCAGATTTATTTGTTTTTTTTAGTCGTAAAACATCACTATTGCGCAGGGCACTTACGGATTGTTCAGACAAACTTAGGCTTAACTTCCTATAAATTTCTAACTTACTGCTTTGTCCATCATTGAAGCACAACAAAGCATCATATATACCTATTTTCAAAGTTTCCAACCTTACAAACACTTGTTTTGGTACTTTCAGCCATACCATATGGTTAAAACTTTCATTCGGATTTTGGGTATGTCCGTGAACACACTTTTTCAGAAGATCATTGTCTGTCAGAGCTCTGTATATGTTTTTGACTTTTAACATCACATCATTGGGTAGGCTATTTTTATGTTTATGGGTCTTACCTTCAGCTTGAGCTTTGTTATAGGAGCACCATGTATCTGGTCCTTTGGGGCACAAACCATGCTGGGGGTTGTCGTCGGTTGATATTTTGTGAAAATATGTAGACCATATATTTTTCTTCATTTCTTCAACACTACTACCCCCTCTTCTGATTGCAAGGCCATAATAGGTTTGCAACTTGCCTATTTCCTCATTGGAAAGTCTATGTCTTCCACCAAGCATTTTACCATCAGGAAGTATTTCCCTACCTGTTTTCTTTTTCAAATCTTTCAATCTACTTCCCATTCTTTTCTCCACATGTCCTATACATTCTAGCTTCTCAATATGTACATCATCACCATATGGTTTATTGCTATTTACAGTCTGGAAACCTTTGCTGTCCCCATCACCAAGGTACCTCGTGTATCGCACTCCACGGTTTACTGAATTTTTGAAAACTTGTAAAGCACCAGCAACCTCCATACCACCCGAAGACCCTTCGTAATTCTTGGTGCACACATGATCTTTAATAGGCCTATTTGTTTGAGTTGAGCAAACCTGGCAGTATTTTGAAAGGATTGCAACATCTAAGACCTTACCAGTATCAAAGCTTGTCACACTAACTAGGCCATTTAGGGATTTAAAACCTCGGCGCTGCCACGAACCATCGACCCCTACAGCAAGATCCTTAGAATTATTATTTTCCAAAACAGCTTCATTAGTAGCTTTGATCATACTCTCCTCTGCACATGATTGAATAGCAGTCAGTAATGCTTTGTGGTATTTTTCATTTTTTTGTGGTGGCTTGGGCAAATCTAATAAAGCGCAAAACTCATTTCCGGCAGCTTGCCCTTTACCAATGGAACGCAATGCATAAACAAATTTTAAGTTAAGATCAAACAATCTTCCATCATCACATAATTTGGAGTTTTTAAATGTAAATGACTCTGAACAGATTGAACACACAAGTTTAAAATTCAAAACTAACCCATTCTCACAGTTATCATTCAAAACTAGCAGTTCAATGCTTTCATTGCTATTACAAAACGCACACTTCACAAACTGTTTGATGGCATTGGACAACAATGATAAGTTAAAAATATAGTTACCAGTTTCTGTAGCTGAAAAGCTCTGATAGTTGTCAAATGACAGTTTTCTCCCTGAAGAGCTTTTAGGCCTATCATAATTATTCTGTTCAGGAGTTGTTACATTTTCTTGACCAGGCCTAGTATCAGATTGTAAGTTTGTTTTACTATTCCTTTTCATATACTGATTCCCTACATGATGCTTTCTCTTAGTTTTATAACTTACTTTTTGCCTAGGCATTACAACAATATTAAAAACTAAACAATAAAAGAAAAACACTTAGCTAACAATAAATAATAACACTCAGCACAAAATATAACCTTAGTACAGTAGAGAGTCGATTATCCAAACTAATTGGGACCTCAGGGTGTTTGGATAACAACATGTTTGGATAATCAAACATATTTTAACCATGCCATTATAGACGCTTATTGATAAGTTTATGTAATGGATTGGGCATATTGAAATTAAAAACACAACACATTTAAGTACTGTATCCACATAATATTTTAATTTTGTGTTAAGTAGTCCAGTTAAAACTTACTGGACTAATGTTCCTGAAACTAGAGTCTAATACTATTCAACACTAGTTTAAAGAAAACAAACAACTTTACAAAGTTCCAGCGCTGCACTACACGAGTGAATGACGATTAACAAGCGACTGTGCACATTCAATATCAATTACTGTAGTACAAACGCTTGACAGCGAAGCTCAGACTAGACAGTGGTAGGTGCACGGCGCGTCCGTTGTCTATTTTCGTCTTTGCTCCAGGCCTGACGTTACGGCGCAGGCACCGAGTCTGGCAGAAGCGGTACGCCGCGCGGGCTGTGCGCTAACTGTAATTTCTTTTTCGTAATAAAATATGCACTATATGTACTGTATACAGTTACTGTAGTATGGTACGTTTATTGAAAAATAAAAGATATTAAATATAAGTGTTGGAACATAAATTTACAACGTGTATTTTGCGTATATAAAAAAAATATTTTTTCAGGTTTGGTTCGGTTAACTGACGTTTCGGATGACTGACGTTCGGTAAATCGACGTTCTACTGTAATGAAATTAGTAACTATGGTGTTTAGGTTGTTTATTTACAAACAGAACACTAGAACAACAGACTGCTGTTCATTCAGTTGTCTCTGAGCCAGAGTAGCCAACTGTAGAAAGATTATTACTCAACTGAATTTATAGGAAAGCATATCTGCATACTATAGCCAGTGATGTGTTGCGCCAGCTGATTGAACCCCGGTACTTAATATTTTTAATTAATTATTAAAAATGTTTCTAGGCATCGTACAGCAATACCTTTTATATTTTTGTGCAGGGAAAAGGT
This sequence comes from Stictocephala bisonia, assembly GCA_035578905.1. Taxonomy (NCBI): domain Eukaryota; kingdom Metazoa; phylum Arthropoda; class Insecta; order Hemiptera; family Membracidae; genus Stictocephala; species Stictocephala bisonia. Next base: position 67,805 of record JAQJVL010000973.1, on the reverse strand, counting down.
CAAATTTAAATATAAAAAAATAAAAAAAAAAATTTTTACCTTTCCTGCTCCCCTTAAACAATCAATAAATAAATTTCAATGAGTATTGGAACTTTAAATACTATTTTTTGGAGTTTACATTGATTTTATAGTTTTTTTGTCGAAAAATACTTAGGAAATATTGGTATCGGAATCGAGTGAAATGAGCCAAGGTATCGAGAATCGTCGATACCTCGATACCACTAAGTATCGAGTATCGGAATCGACCCATCCCTACTTCTAAGTATAGTGTTTTCACTTATTGGTGATCTGTTCCTCTTGCGCCTGTCACTCATATTTGTAATAGATACAACACAAATAAATAACTAAATACTATTCACTAATTATTTTAAGTAAACTAATGACTAAACAATATGAAAATACACTGTACTACAACTGAATATGAGAACTGTCAACAACAACAAACAGTAATGGCGTCATATCACAGACAAACACAGCTGTCAAAAGTCATAAACAAAGTCACAGGTTATACAACTTGATGCAAAGAGTAACAAACCTCTTATTATTTCGTTCCACTTATTGTCTAGAACCGTCAAATGGGGCTACTTTGATACGAAAAACACATACTTTGTTAAATATTTTTTATACTAAACAACTTTTTGAGATGAATTATTTTTTTTAACCATGGCACAGGTTTGTACTATCAAAATATCTTTACACTAAAAAAATTAGCAGTTTGGTTTACCTTAAAAAAAAATTCAAATATGACCGTTCAAAGTAGCCCCATATGTGGGGCTACTTTGATACACCATACTAAAAGCATGGAGGCAGCTATGTTATTGGGCTGGGGGCTATAACTGATACATCACTTAAAAGAGGGGGTTATTCTGAACAATTTGATATATAATACAAAATAGTTTGGAGCAAAAAAAATTTTTTTTTGTAAGAAAATACAGCAACGTACCTGAAATGTCCTGAAGGTTTCAACTAAATAATATGAGGGTTTCTTATCACTTCAGTCTTGATAATTAATAAGGAAAATAATATTAAAAGACTGTATTTTTAAGAAAAAAATATAAAACTAACACATTGTTCATAGTTTTCTTTTTACACATCATTAAATTTCACTATTTACAGGCTATTTACAAGAACCGCAGGTTTGTCTTATTGTAAGTTCAACCCATCAAATGAAATTCTGCTGAATTTCATGATACCACTGTTAGTGGTAGTGGGTTCTGGCAAAACCTGGAGAACATCTTGTTCAGGAATGTTGTCACAGTCCTCCTTCTCTGGCCATATGAAGCCACCAAGAGCTTGCCGTGTGAATTTAACTTTAAAACCGACGGTTATGTCCAGGACTTGTCCCACAAAGTGTTTCTTGCTCTTTTCCTTTGAGTATTCTACAATAACCCAACTTGATACCTTAACAGGTTGCACCTCAGGTTTCTCTTCCGGGTCAGAGACGAGTAAGGAAACATCCATGAAGGATTTTCCGTCAGATCCGATGGTATATCTGACTCGTGGCCATCGGAGCTACCGCTAGATGAAGAGTCACAAGTTGGTTTCTTTTTTTTCCTTTCCTGTTTTTCATTTGCCTTGGCTTTGGTTGTGTTTGCAGGATTCTGTTTTGTTGCCTGCTCATATTCACCATAGCTAATGCTACGGCCAGAGCTTTAACAAATAAATTTGCCCTTTTGGAGGTTTTTGTTGTTGGGCCACTACGCATTTTGCTCAACAAGCTTACAACAACATTTTCCATTATTCTGGGTGGTGTCACATAACTGTCACTCTCAGTTTGAGAAATACCACTACTGGTTGAGGTACCAGGTTTTGGAGATGAGGTTCCACTTCAGTCTGCAACTTCGGGGGTTGCAGGTCCTGGAACTGCACTATTGGGTGCCTGTGCCGGAAGTGGTAGCTTATTAAGCACATGTTGCGGATTTAAAGGTCTGATACCTGTACTTGCAAATCCGGCCTTGATGTTGTTTTCTGCTTTTGGTTCCAGGGCAACCATTAGTTTCTTTAACAGCTTAGGAAATACTTCCTTCGGAAGACTTTCAATGTGCCTACCAGCTGTAATACGCCACTCTTCGAGGATTGCTCGCCAATGCTTTTTCAGAGGTGCATAAAAAGCAACATCTAAGGGTTGTGTAAGATGTGTTGTATTGGCAGGTAAACAACAAAATGTTATTTTGTACTTCTTGCACTTTTTCAAAACATCAGCTGAAAAGTGAGATGAGAGATTATCTCCAATAACGACAGTTGGGCCTTGCCGAGATTTCGCCCAGGGAACAACTATTGTAAAAAACCAATCCCGAAAAGTTACTTCGTCAAACCACCCACTTTTTGTACGATTGTATCTTGCTCCGGGGGGACCTCCCTCAGTCCACGTGTTCCAAATCGCATCGGATTTATAAACGACATAAGGTGGTAGAGTTACGCCTGAGTTTGTTACGGCGAACATTAAAGAAAACGCAGACTTTGTAAAGTTAATGACTCTTTCAGGCCTTTTAACCTTAGTCTTAAAAATCATTTTCCTGTTTTTGGGATCATTTACCAAATTTGTTTCATCGTAGTTTAGGATATTCCCATCTGGAACTCCAGCTAAAGTTTCTGTCAGATTAGCAAAATATTGCTCAATATCTTCTTGCGAAGTTTTGGCCCTCTTCGCTTTGATGTTCTGATACATCCTTTGGGTTAAGATATGTTTGTGTCTTTTTAAAAAGGACAGTGCCCAGTCTCTTCCTGGTAGATTGTCCTTGAATACCTGTATTGTGAGACCACGGGCATCTAGATAAGACTTAGTAAGGCATCTCAACTGAAATATGTCAAGCGGGTATCCCCATTCACTTAATACAATGATATTGTCGACAATTAACGCTTCATCTTCACTACTTAAAATTACTGGGTGGCCAGATTTCTTTCTCTTCACAATAAATTCTATCTGTTCCCCTTCCTGTTCAGAATTTTCACTCTCATCTTGAGATTCAACTTGGGATTCTGCCTGAGGATCCCTAGCAGCTTGCTTAAATGCTCTGACATATTTTACAAGTGTACCTGTACTCACTTTATACTGCTTGACTGCATCCCTAAACTTAACTTCACCACTTGCAACCTTTTTAACTGCTTCTTGCAACTGTTCATCACTGTAATTTCTGTAAGATCTTGCACCCACTTTCTTTTTATATGTTCTAACCATTATTGTTACTTGTTTACAAAACTGTTCTAATTTGATAACAACTTAACTGAGACAAACAAAGTTAACCTGAAACAGATATAAAAACACGATGTGAATGATGCACATGGTATTTGTAGGTTATGTTTGAATGAAAAATAAACAACACATGATTTGGCTACAAAAAAAGGACATCAGAGACAGACTGTAAGGAGGTTCAAAGTAGCCCCTAAAAATGATAGCGTTCAAAGTAGCCCCATTTTACATAAAAAGTGCAGAGGTAATTTTAAAAAAATATACAATTTTTAATTTTATAAATAGCTACTTAAAATTTAAGGACTAGGTTAAAAAACAATCAAATATTCATAAAAAAATGCTGTTTTAAAAAATATTCATTTTGTAACCGGAGACAGACACAATTTGACGGACATAAAAAAAACACAAAAAATAGGGATTGTGTTTTATAAATATAAAAATATAAAGATTTTAATGCATTTTTAAAAATTTGTATTTAATACATGACTTAAAGGTACATTTTTTTTCCAGTTCCAACATAGTAAAAATCATGATTTTATAATTTTAGTGTTTTTGTTCAAAGTAGCCCCCATGTTCAAAGTAGCCCCATTTGACGGTAATTAACATTGTTGAACATATTTTTATTAATTATAAACAAAATACAATCACGTATTAAAGGAAACGTTAATTTAAATTGTATTAAAAGCTCCATTTAAATATAGGCCAACTATAGGCCATATAATTCATCTTCGCATATTTCATTTTTAAATTCGTCGTCATCGTCATCACTGCTGTCATTTAGGTTTATGACGATAGCTAGAATCTAGTTTCTGGTGACAACCGCGTCAAGGTACTATCTACAATATTTACAAGATGACCAGACGTTTCGCCCATGCTGTGATGTGGCATCCTCAGTGGTTTCTCTGAGACTGAAATCGGCTTAAAAGCTAGAAGGTCACTCGCTGATTTCAGTCTCAGAGAAACCACTGAGGATGCCACATCACAGTATGGGCGAAACGTCTGGTCATCTTGTAAATATTGTAGATAGTACCTTGAAGCGGTTGTCACCGGAAACTGTAGATTCTAGCTATGACACCGGCCGCTTAAGCCTAAGTTCTAAGATTTATGCTGATAGGTTCGATAATGACATCCCTGGAACACTGCTGCTGAAAGTTTGGAGCTCTTCTGCGTGTCTTACACATTTGGCCCAGTCAGCGTGTGATACATTATTTAAGGCTTCTTCGGCAAGTTTCTCCACGTCAGTCAGTTTAAAGGCGTTGTTTTTTAAGGCGACTTCCCTCTTCACTTGAGCCCATATCAACTCTATTGGGTTGTACTGGCAATGGTAGGGGGTAAGCGATCCACTTCATGGCCCATGTCATTGGCAACATGATCAAGATAAAAAGATTTTCTTGCTGACTTTACTTCATTTATAGATAGAAGTCAGATTTTGTATAAGAGGGATCGTGTGGTGTATTATTTGATACTAAACATTGAACAATATTGGTTTTTTTTCCATTTTGATTTTGGAACCCTGTCTTTGAGCATTGAATGGTAACTTGCATTGTCCATAACAATAACACACCCCTCTTCAAGATTACATAGTAGCTGATCAACAAACTATTGCTTAAACAAAGTGCCATTCATCTCAGTGTGGTAATCACACTGCTGGAATTATTTGCCCCCACGAAATACAAGGTTCGCTCCTGGAATGAAGTCTCCTGCAGCAGATCCTCTGTGTGCGATTATAAGCCAACCACCTTTTTCTGTTGGTATTTTTAAACCTCCATTCATTTTAGAGTCTTGCCAATTGTAATTTTTTGTATGGTTTTGGGATATCCAGGATTCATCTAAATATATTATAGGCCTTGAATCATTTGTTCTTAATAAATGCATTTTCCGCAGAAAATTTGCTCTACAAGCAGCAATATCGTGACGTTTCATTAAGAATTTACGGTCATCATTTAAATTTCTAAATTTAAAACCAAGTGATTTTAATATTCTGATTACGGAATCTTCAGATCCGGTGTAATTTATTTTGTGCTCTAATTCAGTTATAATTATTCTGGCTGTGGGAAACTCACCTCTCATAAAATTCAAAAACTGTCCTCTGTACAACTTGTTTGTCAAAATAATCCAATTGCATTTTCCTACTTTCTCGTTTGTAGCGTTTCCTAGAGTCAAACTCATATTCTTCATCGCTGCCTACTGACTCTAGAGTTTGTTTAATTCTTTGGACAGTTTTTTTCAGATATACCGCACGCCATGGCTGTTAATTTCATTACTTGTAAAAAGTTTATGTTTTTTCGTTCTTCAGGATTGTCTGCCAAATTTTCAAAAAAATTAAGTACATTGCCAATTATATTTTTGCTTTGTTTATGAATGTCCTGTTTTCCTTTTGTACCCATGAGTGGATTATACTTATGATTTTAGGTTATTTAAAAGTATATTTACAGGGTGGTATAATTGTAAAACAGGAACACAGTTGTTTTCTTATTTCAAAACTACTTTTATTGTGGATTAAATTTAGAATAATTTGACATCAAAATAATTCACTTAATGAATAATTTATTAGCATCAGCCCTTTCTTAAAATTCATCTATATTCAAAATACCACCTATTTAAATGTAACGTATACAAACAACAAAACAAGGGAATGTTTTTAAAGGAGTGGAAGAAAAAGGATTTTTCTCGAGTTCTCTTATTTACTTCGGAAGGCAACTCGTCTAACGTCAGCCCTAAACAAACCAGAACGGATTTGTTTAGTTTTTAACATCTTTTAAAACAGAATTTATTTAAATTGCCCATGGATTGAAGACATAAAAATTCCCTATTATTTCAGGTGAGTTTAATTTTACCTATACCTATTTAATAACAATCTATTTTTAAAAAATAGACAAATTATAAAAAACAAATAACTTAATGAAAATTATTTAATTCCTACCTTTTTAACAAAGGGAGTGACGTTCCATCGCTGGAGTGAAGTCGTGTGGAACTGACCAAAAACCAAAGTGGACAGGAAACTTAATTTTGACATGAAAACTAGGCTTGAACGGAGAAAACAATCCAGCTGTAATCGGAAGGAGGGGAGTGTGTTCAAGGCCACTCGAGTCGCTCACTTTAACCATACCGAAGAAATGCGATTTATTATTACTACTGTATTATGTTAAATCAAAATCTTATGTACGTTTCATAAAATAAAATAAAATATGGTACACTTTAAGAGGGCGTACACTTAATAGAGGTTGTTGCTGTTCTAGCGATGGTTGATCAGTTTTATGTTGATCCATTACTAATACAATTCTGAAAAATAAATAAATAAATTGTTATAAATCAATAATTATTACAAAACATCAAAATATTAATAAATAAATATAAAGTAAATATTTAAAAACAATAACGAACATAAACATAAATTTCTTCCACTAAATATACATAATCAAAACACGTACATTTGGTTAAAATAAAAAAATTATGATGTTTGTTTACTGCAACAGATGTTTAGACAAATCATTAATATTTTCAATGTATTTACATCTGACAACATTGCTGAGCAAAAAGTGAGAAGGGGAGCTTCACATGAAATAGCTGTCATCGGACTACTTTGGTGTGGTTTACACTAGTTTTACGCTTTAAAACTAATTTTTGTACAATTTCATTGTAGGACGACTGACAGGCTAATTCTGAGGCCTGGAACCAGATTTAACACAAATTTAGAATTTTGTTTGAGATAAATGCTAGGTTAGGTTAATACAAAATTTGTTTCATGGTCATAATAATAATTTTCAGCAAAGTCTAATTATATATTTGTGCATTCATTTCAAATAATTATGGAAGGCTCGATTATAACTATCGAGTTGCTTACACTGGAGAGGAAAGATTTTTAACGTTTTCATCCAAAAGTCATTTTTGCTGTCTCAATTGAATTTCCTTCCAAACTTAGGAGTTCTGGGAAAACAAATTTCATTTTTATGACACAAAACCTTACTATGCATAATATTTGTAATTCTTAAAAAAATTGTAAATTTTCATTCACTTGGGTTCAAATTTTGGTAATTAGCAAAAATTATATATTGAATTGCTTGCTAAAATAATAAAGAAATTTATAAACAATTTGTATTATAATTTTTCAGGAAACTGGAATATCTTATTAGAGTTACATTGTTTATAGGTCTAATAAACATCTCATGTTTCAGGTCAGAACCTCTTGGGGTATTCACCATCTCCTTCATCACTACTAAGTTGAACCATGACGCCTTTCTCAAAAAAATGACTGTTGGTTACTGCATGCATCTGGTTCTGAGGCCCATCTTTACTTTATCTTAGCATAAGAAGGATGGCCCTTCATCTCACTCTGCACAACAGACTCTTAATGGCAAACTCACTCACTCTGCACTGAAGAGTCTTAATGGTCCTGCAAACTTTAAATAGAGAACATTTGATGCCCACCTACTCACTCTGCATAGAAAACGTTATGCTCTTACACTCTGTCTGCACAGAAGACTTAAATGCCTTAAGAAGAAGCCAGAGAAAAGCCACAAATTTGAAAATAATGTTGCGTGACCACCCTGTGTTAAGAAGACTGTTGGTGATCCCCTTGTATATTGGACATGTCGCTTTTGTTCTCTCTGCAAAGGTTTTCTTTCTCACTATGCAAAGATGACTTTTAATGCCCTTCACGCTATATTCTCAAATGACTATATGACTAACTCTATTCAGAAGACTGTCGATAACCCACTAACTCATTCAAATGAAAGTTCAAAATCATTCACATACATCCCCCACAGAAGACTCTTGATGGCTGTACATAACTTACAGAGGTTTTCTCTCTCACTATGCAAGGACAACGTTTGATGTCCTTCACTTCATCTTCTCAAATGACTATATGGCTAACTCTATTTAGAAGACCGTTGATGGCCCATTGACTCATTCTGCACGATGTTCGATGGATGTTTCCATCACTCTGCAGAGAAGATGTCTGATGTCCATCAAACTCTCTACTCTATGTGCCTCTTCCACTAACTCCATTTAGAAGACTATTGAAAGTTCAAAATCATACACATACATCCCCCACAGAAGACTCTTGATGGCTGTACATACCTTGCAAAGGTTTTCTTTCTCACTATGCAAAGACGACTTTTGATACCCTTCACGCTATATTCTCAAATGACTACCTCTATTTAGAAGACTGTCGATGGGCCATTGACTCATTCCAATGAAAGTTCAAAATCATACACATACATCTCCCATTAGACTCTTGATGGCTGTACATAACTTGCAAAGTTTTCTCTCTCACTATGAAAGGACGACTTTTGATGTCCTTCACAATATATTCTCAAATGACTTTATGACTAATCTGTTCAGAAGACTGCCAAACGCCCATTGACTCATTCTGCACGATGTTTGATGGATGTTTCCATCACTCTGCAGAGAAAATGTCTCATGTCCATCACACTTTCTACTCTCTGTGCATCTTCCACTAACCCCACTTAGAGGACTATTGAAAGTTCAAAATCATACACATGCATCCCCCATAAGACACTTGATAGCTGTACATAACTAGCAAAGGTTTTCTCTCTCACTATGAAAGGAGGAATTTTGATGCCCTTCACTTCAGAAGACTGTCGATGGCCCATTGACTCATTTTGCACGATGTTCGATGGATGTTTCCAGCACTGCAGAGAAAATTTCTTACGTCTATCAAACTTTCTACTCTATGTGCATCTTTCGCTAACCCCATTTAGAAGACTATCGAAAGTTCAAAATCATACACATACATCCCCCATAAGACTCTTGATAGCTGTACATAACTTGCAAAGGTTTTCTCTCTCATTATGCAAAGAAAATTTTATTCTCAAATGACTATATGGCTAACTCTATTTAAAAGACTGTTGATGGCCCATTGACTCATTTTGCACGATGTTCGATGGATGTTTCCAGCACTGCAGAGAAATGTCATGTCTATCAAACTTTCTACTCTATGTGCATCTTTCACTAACCCCATTTAGAAGACTATCGAAAGTTAAAAATAATACACTTACATCCCCCCCAGAAGACTCTTGATGGCTCTACATAACTTGCAAAGGTTTTCTCTCTCATTATGCAAAGAAAACTTTTGATGCCCTTCACGCTTTATTCTCAAATGACTATATGGCTAACTCTATTTAGAAGACTGTCGATGGCCCATTGACTTATTCTGCACTATGGTCAATGGATGTTTCCATCACTCTGCAGAGAAAATGTCTGATGTCCATCTAACTCTCTACTCTATGTGCCTCTACCACTAACCCCATTTAGAAGATTATTGAAAGTTCAAAATCATACACATACATTACCCACAGAAGACTCTTGATGGCCGTACATACCTTGCAAAGGTTTTCTCTCTCACTATACAAAGACGACTTTTGATACCCTTCTCGCTATATTCTCAAATGACTATATGGCTAACTATATTTAGAAGACTGTCCATGGCCCATTGACTCATTCTGCACGATGTTCGATGGATGTTTCCATCACTCTGCAGAGAAAATGTCTGATGTCCATCAAACTTTCTACTCTATGTGCATCTTCCACTAACCCCATTTAGAAGACTATTGAAAGTTCAAAATCATACACATGCATCCCCAATAAGATGGCTGTACATAACTTGCAAAGGTTTTCTCTCTCGTTATGCAAAGAAAACTTCATTCTCAAATGACTAAATGGCTAACTCTTAGAAGACTGTCGATGGCCAATTGACTCATTTTGCACGATGTTCGATGGATATTTCCATCACTCTACAGAGAAAATGTCTTATGTCCATCAAACTCTGTACTCTATGTGCTTCTTCCACTAACTCCATTTAGAAGACTATTGAAAGTTCAAAATCATACACTTACATTCCCCACAGAAGACTCTCTATGGCTGTACATACCTTGCAAAGGTTTTCTCTCTCACTATGCAAGGACGACTTTTGATGCCCTTCACTTCAGAAGACTGTCGATGGCCCATTGACTTATCCTGCACTATGTTCAATTGACGTTTTCATCACTCTGCAGAGGAAATGTCTGATGTCCATCTATCTCTCTACTCTATGTGCCTCTTCCACTAACTCCATTTAGAAGACTATTGAAAGTTCAAAATCATACACATACATCCCCCACAGAAGACTCTTGATGGCTGTACATACCTTGCAAAGGTTTTCTCTTTCACTATGCAAAGACTACTTTTGATACCCTTCTCAATACCACTGTACGTATTTATTCATTTATTATTTTAAGGATTCGGTTCCAAGAGTTCGTCCCAAAACGGTAGGTCAATACCATGTACAGTGGTATTGACCTACCCGCCTACCCATACACGTACAGTGGTATTGACCCACCCACCCACCCGTACACGTACAGTGGTATTGACCCTCCCGCCCACCCATACAGGAACTGTGATATTGACCTACCCGCCCACCCATACACGTACTGTGGTATTGACACTCCCGCCCACCCATACACATACAGTGGTATCCCTTCTCAAATGACTATATTGCTAACTATATTTAGAAGACTGTCCATGGCCCATTGACTCATTCCGCACGATGTTCGATGGATGTTTCCATCACTCTGCAGAGAAAATGTCTGATGTCCATCAACCTTTCTACTCTATGTGCATCTTCCACTAACCCCATTTAGAAGACTATTGAAAGTTCAATATCATACACATACATCCCCCATAATACTCTTGATGGCTGTACATACCTTGCAAAGTTTTTCTCTCTCACTATGCAAAGACGACTTTTGATGCCCTTCACTTCAGAAGACTGTCGATGACCCATTGACTCATTCTGCACTATGTTCAATTGAAGTTTTCATCACTCTGCAGAGAAAATAACAATTGTGATATAACATAAACTAAAAGAGATATTTACACTATTTACATGATGGTTTGTTAACACTTTCACTGCCGGTGGGTTATATATGATACTTCTATAGAATGCCGGCTGATTTTTACAGTTTTCAAAAAATCATAACTCATAAACTAATATAGATAAAATTTGGGTACTTACCTTTTTTAAAAAAATGCATCTTTTTCTGAATAAAATAATTTTTTTTATTAATTTATACCTTATGGTAATTTTTCCACAAAATTGTCTTTGCATGATGTTTTTTACAAAAAATCAAAAGTCAACCAAAATACACACTTACTGAAAAAAACTAAAATAAATCCAATTTTACTGAAATTTCTTCTAGAATTCAATTTTATATGACTAATAATATATTTACAACTATTTACAATAACAAAAAATATTACTATGCAAAATTTTTCCTCGTATGAAAATTTTTGAAACAGGGTTCTTTACACATGGCAATTTTGCACTCGCTACACTGATACGTAGTGTCCTTTCTTGCAGATTTTCCAGATTGTTTTTTTCCTACAATAGAACACACTTTACATCTTTTTTGGACTCTGACTTTTCCTTCAGGAACTGGTATTTTTTCCAAAAAATGTTTCCCAGTTTGAAGCCGACTCAATTGCCTACCACTTGTGCTTGGTGGAGCATCATCTTCTTGTATTACCATTTCTCCACATAACTTCTTCATAAAGTGGGTGATAGTGAGCTTCTTTCTGTTCAGTTTGTTGTACAAAATGCATCCATTGGCTAAGCACATAAGCATCATGTGAAAAAAAAGCTTTCGCCACCATTTTACCGATTTATGGTCAAACGCACCATACGACATTCTTTGGTCGGACAAGTCGACTCCAAATTTGTGTTTGTTATATCCAATAACACAAGCAGGTTTGGTCAGTTCTTTTGATTGTTTATTCTGGTAAGTGACCATTGAAGCTGTGTGCCTAGTGCTTAGCATATGCACATCACGTTTATCTTTCCAGCACACAGCCAACATGTTACCATTCCTTCGAAAAATCTGGTCACCTTTCTTCAATTTGGGTTTCTTCAACTCCAAAGGTAGGCCCTTACGATTAGGCATTACAGTTCCCACAAGACCCGTTCTTACTTTTTCAAGCTCAGATGCTAATGTAGGACTTGTATAGTATCTGTCTGTGTACAGCGTTCGCCCCTCATTAGCTAGATCACCCAGCAGATTTTGAACAATATTTGTAATGATATTGCTTTGGCCACAGTACACTTGAAAATTCCAAATGTAACCAGAAGTACTATCTGACAGCATATACAGCTTGATGCCATATTTACTAGGTTTTTGAGGCATGTATTGCTTGAAGACAAGCCTGCCTCTGAATTTGCACATACCCTCATCAATTGTAATGTTCTCTCCAGGGCGATATGTTTGCTGAAAACAAGTAGATAATTTGTCTATTACAGGTCGGACTTTATAAAGGGGGTCATAATTAGGTTCACCTTTTTTTGGCTGAGACGAATTGTCATTGAGGTGTAGATTTGATAGAAGCAACAGAAAGCGGTTTCTCCCCATTACATTTGGACAAAAATTGCACGACACTCCTGGATCAGTGCTCCAGTGATCTTGTATCTCGGGCCTTGTGCTAAAGCTCATGTGAATGATGATGGCCAAAAACTTTTTAATTTCTAGAACAGAGACTGGTTTCCATTCTGACATTCTACAGGTAGGAGATAGTGCTTCTTTTGCCCTCAGTTTTCTTATTCTTTGAGAAGCATAAAGATTTGTTTGATGCTTCATCAAATGTATTGTGTCGGTATCAATGAAATGTAAAAAAAATTCACTTACCGAGCATCCTTCTTGCAAATTTGTACCTGGAAGCATTTCACCTTGTCCAACAAACACATCAATGTTTGGCACAAAGTCAATTTCAGACCAATTGCTGGCTGGTGGTTGATTCGTTGTAGGCCTAATTCTTTGATGCGTCGTCCTAGCTGTAGCGCCAGTCGGTTGCCTTGGAATGGTTACGGGTAGGGCCTGCTCTTCCACTTCCATGGGTTCATCTTCCACACCTACAACATATAAAACAAAATATTTATGGATAACATTTGTGCACATAAAAGTTTATTTTAGGTTATTCCTAAAAAAACAATGTAGTAAAATAAATAATAATTTCAAAATTGAAAATAGGCTACCGTTTACTTACCTGAACTTGAGTCTTGTAAAGGTAAATTTGGACTATTTACATCAGTTTCACGAATTAGACTAGGCCTAAATACATCAGGTTCTGGGATAGGTGTAGCTTGCTTACTAGGTTCAGGCCTACTCTCAAATTCATCTGCATCAGAATCTGAAAAAAAGTAGCCTACTATAAAACTCAGTTATCGCTTATATTGATGATTATACAAGAAAAATAAATAACACAGTAGGCCTAAGTAAGAAATACGATACTAAAAACATGTTTCAATTATATAAATGCAATTATAACATTGTTTACTAACCTGAATCATCAAACAATTGATCAACAGTGAAATCAGGATCATCATCTGTGTCGTCACCAAATAGATTACTGTCTTCACTGTCACTTGATAATCTAAACAATTCGTCCAGTACTTCATCTTCTTCAATACTTTTACGATCCATATTGTATTATAAATAAATTGTAAACAAAAACAAACTTTTATTTACAACAGCAGCGCTAGGCAGACGGTAGCGGTGACAGCAGACGCTCAAAACAACTGGGAAATCGGTAGTTTTATTCTCGATATTTTAATCGATAAATCGGTTGTTTGATACAACTAAATCCATAGAGTAATAACAAAAAACATCCAAGAAGCATATAACAAATGCAAACACCGTCATTATACGTCAAATTGCATTTGCAACAATTAAAACATCGGCGCCGTCAAATGACGTTCTCGGCATTTTACCGAAGATCGCGCGCGCCGTCAAATGACGTCGTCGGCAGTGAAAGTGTTAACATCCCTTAATTTACCTCCTTCTCTTATCCTTTCCTCCATCCGAATCAGAATCACTGTCTTCATGGTCTGAAGGAGTGATCCCTTCTTCTTTTGTTCGTTGAAGCATACCTTTCTGTTATTCGTTCAATAGTCTCTCCTGGTAGTAATCCTATTTCCTGTAACTCCCTTAGCTGGTCAGGGCTAATTACTGATATCTGTTTCATCCCCTTCAACATCTTCTTGAGCTGTGAGGGTTGGAGCGAGGAGGTAATGGACTGTGACCATGTGAAGTTTTTCATTGTGGTCACGTTACGTGATGCCACCTTCAAAAGGGTGTAGAGGTTGGGAAACTGTGTGTTGCCTAATTCTGCTGGAACTAGATCCAATATGTTAGAGTATGGGAATAATACCCCCATCTTTGTGCGCAACTTTGTCAGTTCACGTTTCAAACGGATGGCCTCTTCTGCTATCGATGCACATCCTAATGGTATTACATTTTCGTTTATCAAGCGCTCCATTTCTGTCACTGTATACATTCCGTGCAGGTTCCACACCATCTTAATTTGGTCCAACACAGCTTTTGTTGTCGCGTCCTGAGGGTGGTCCCCACTAATCAATACCTTTAGAATGAATCGTACATATATGTCTCGAAGCTTCTTGTTAGCTGCAGCCTCATCGCTGAACCTGGTAACAAGATCTCGACAAGCTGGCCCTGCCAAACCTGTTTCGAGTTTGCTTGTTAAACTTATTCTAGCTAATGTCGCCTTCCACCTCTTTGTTAAGTACTCATAGTTTTTCACCTTTCGGCAAAATAGGTTTTACGAGCACCATCACAGACGCCATCCCTATGAAGAAACACATCTGTGGTCCTTTTTCGATCGGTGTTTCTGTCACTGTTCCCTCGTTTTTCTGTTCTTCAGTGGCGGTCTCATAAGGGTAGTGTCTCCATACATCCTTGTAGGTCCCTGCCGGATGTTTCTGCAAGAGGGAACATATTGCAGCATAGCATATCTCAGAAGCTGTGCTATGTTTGTAGGATCCTATTATGCAATGAACCGGATCTTGTATCAAGTTATTCAACTAATAGTCTATGTCGGAAGGATTTCCGAGTGAGTGGTTCCTGGTAAATCTTCAATTATGGACAATCTGCGCACAAACCTTGTTGTAAAATTTATAGTTTTGTAGTCCAATCTACTAGCTATACTATTCAAATAACAGGTACGAAAACGGTATACTGATACATAACTATATTTGATATCGCACACACCCCGTTCTTTTGGGTAAAATCGATCGCCCAAAAATTCTAAAATCTTTTTGGGTAAAATCGATTGTAATATTCTAAATAAACATAATTAATTGGAATATCCAGCTGCTTTAATAGCGTCACTTTCAATATGTCAAACTTTGTATCCTATTAGACGCCCTTCGTCATGCGTGTCTTTTGATAAACGTGCGATAATCGTTGTCAATGACTCTTGTGGAAGGTCATAAGAATCTTCTTCTTGATGGGGTGTGTGTTCTTGGGGAATCCCTGGTGATGTTTGTTTGTGGGGCGATGGCATGTTTGTAAGTGTGAAAGGTGGCAATAGCTTCACAATTATCAACTAAGGTTATAACAGGACATAGAGGCAGTAATAAAAATAACGATTGTGATATATTATAAACTAAAAGAGATATTTACACTATTTACATGATGGTTTGTTAACATCCCTTAATTTACCTCCTTCTCCTACCCTTTTCTCCTTCTGAATCAGAATCACTGTCTTCATGGTCTGAAAGAGAGTGATCCCTTCTTCTTTTGTCGTTGAAGCATACCTTTCTGTTATTCGTTCAATAGTCTCTCCTGGTAGTAATCCTATTTCCTGTAACTCCCTTAGCTGGTCAGGGCTAATTACTGATATCTGTTTCATCCCCTTCAACATCTTCTTGAGCTGTGAGGGGTGGAGCGAGGAGGTAATGGACTGTGACCATGTGAAGTTTTTCATTGTGGTCACGTTACGTGATGCCACCTTCAAAAGGGTGTAGAGGTTGGGAAACTTTGTGTTGGCTAATTCTGCTGGAACTAGATCCAATATGTTAGAGTATGGGAATAATACCCCCATCTTTGTGCGCAACTTTGTCAGTTCACGTTTCAAACGGATGGCCTCTTCTGCTATCGATGCACATCCTAATGGTATTACATTTTCGTTTATCAAGCGCTCCATTTCTGTCACTGTATACATTCCGTGCAGGTTCCACACCATCTTAATTTGGTCCAACACAGCTTTTGTTGTCGCGTCCTGAGGGTGGTCCCCACTAATCAATACCTTTAGAATGAATCGTACATATATGTCTCGAAGCTTCTTGTTAGCTGCAGCCTCATCGCTGAACCTGGTAACAAGATCTCGACAAGCTGGCCCTGCCAAACCTGTTTCGAGTTTGCTTGTTAAACATATTCCAGCTAATGTCGCCTTCCACCTCTTTGTTAAGTACTCATAGTTTTCACCTTTCGGCAAAATAGGTTTTACGAGCACCATCACAGACGCCATCCCTATGAAGAAACACATCTGTGGTCCTTTTTCGATCGGTGTTTCTGTCACTGTTCCCTCATTTTTCTGTTCTTCAGTGGCGGTCTCATAAGGGTAGTGTCTCCATACATCCTTGTAGGTCCCTGCCGGATGTTTCTGCAAGAGAGAACATATTGCAGCATAGCATATCTCAGAAGCTGTGCTATGTTTGTGGGATCCTATTATGCAATGAACTGGATCTTGTATCAAGTTATTCAACTTATAGTCTATGTCGGAAGGATTTCCGAGTGAGTGGTTCCCTGGTAAATCTTCATTTATGGACAATCGGCGCACAAACCTTGTTGTAAAATTTATAGTTTTGTAGTCCAATCTACTAGCTATACTATTCAAATAACAGGTACGAAAATGGTATACTGATACATAACTGTATTTGATATCGCACACACCCCGTTCTTTTGGGTAAAATCGATCGCCCAAAAATTCTAAAATCTTTTTGGGTAAAATCGATTGTAATATATAAAATAAACATAATTAATTGGAATATCCAGCTGCTTCAATAGCGTCACGTTCAATATGACCAACTTTGTATCCTATTAGACGCCCTTCGTCATGCGTGTCTTTTGATAAACGTGCGACTATCGTTGTCAATGACTCTTGTGGAAGGTCATAAGAATCTTCTTCTTGATGGGGTGTGTGTTCTTGGGGAATCCCTGGTGATGTTTGTTTGTGGGGCGATGGCATGTTTGTAAGTGTGAAAGGTGGCAATAGCTTCACAATTATCAACTGAGGTTACAACAGGACATAGAGGCAGTAATAAAAATAACGATTGTGATATAACATAAACTAAAAGAGATATTTACACTATTTACATGATGGTTTGTTAACATCCCTTAATTTACCTCCTTCTCCTACCCTTTCCTCCATCTGAATCAGAATCACTGTCTTCATGGTCTGAAAGAGAGTGATCCCTTCTTCTTTTGTCGTTGAAGCATACCTTTCTGTTATTCGTTCAATAGTCTCTCCTGGTAGTAATCCTATTTCCTGTAACTCCCTTAGCTGGTCAGGGCTAATTACTGATATCTGTTTCATCCCCTTCAACATCTTCTTGAGCTGTGAGGGGTGGAGCGAGGAGGTAATGGACTGTGACCATGTGAAGTTTTTCATTGTGGTCACGTTACGTGATGCCACCTTCAAAAGGGTGTAGAGGTTGGGAAACTGTGTGTTGCCTAATTCTGCTGAAACTAGATCCAATATGTTAGAGTATGGGAATAATACCCCCATCTTTGTGCGCAACTTTGTCAGTTCACGTTTCAAACGGATGGCCTCTTCTGCTATCGATGCACATCCTAATGGCATTACATTTTCGTTTATCAAGCGCTCCATTTCTGTCACTGTATACATTCCGTGCAGGTTCCAAACCATCTTAATTTGGTCCAACACAGCTTTTGTTGTCGCGTCCTGAGGGTGGTCCCCACTAATCAATACCTTTAGAATGAATCGTACATATATGTCTCGAAGCTTCTTGTTAGCTGCAGCCTCATCGCTGAACCTGGTAACAAGTTCTTGACAAGCTGGCCCTGCCAAACCTGTTTCGAGTTTGCTTGTTAAACTTATTCTAGCTAATGTCGCCTTCCACCTCTTTGTTAAGTACTCATAGTTTTTCACCTTTCGGCAAAATAGGTTTTACGAGCACCATCACAGACGCCATCCCTATGAAGAAACACATCTGTGGTCCTTTTTCGATCGGGGTTTCTGTCACTGTTCCCTCATTTTTCTGTTCTTCAGTGGCGGTCTCATAAGGGTAGTGTCTCCATACATCCTTGTAGGTCCCTGCCGGATGTTTCTGCAAGAGAGAACATATTGCAGCATAGCATATCTCAGAAGCTGTGCTATGTTTGTGGGATCCTATTATGCAATGAACTGGATCTTGTATCAAGTTATTCAACTTATAGTCTACGTCGGAAGGATTTCCGAGTGAGTGGTTCCCTGGTAAATCTTCATTTATGGACAATCGGCGCACATACCTTGTTGTAAAATTTATAGTTTTGTAGTCCAATCTACTAGCTATACTATTCAAATAACAGGTACGAAAACGGTATACTGATACATAACTATATTTGATATCGCACACACCCCGTTCTTTTGGGTAAAATCGATCGCCCAAAAATTCTAAAATCTTTTTGGGTAAAATCGATTGTAATATATAAAATAAACATAATTAATTGGAATATCCAGCTGCTTCAATAGCGTCACGTTCAATATGACCAACTTTGTATCCTATTAGACGCCCTTCGTCATGCGTGTCTTTTGATAAACGTGCGACTATCGTTGTCAATGACTCTTGTGGAAGGTCATAAGAATCTTCTTCTTGATGGGGTGTGTGTTCTTGGGGAATCCCTGGTGATGTTTGTTTGTGGGGCGATGGCATGTTTGTAAGTGTGAAAGGTGGCAATAGCTTCACAATTATCAACTAAGGTTATAACAGGACATAGAGGCAGTAAAAAAAGTAACGATTGTGATATAACATAAACTAAAAGAGATATTTACACTATTTACATGATGGTTTGTTAACATCCCTTAATTTACCTCCTTCTCTTATCCTTTCCTCCATCCGAATCAGAATCACTGTCTTCATGGTCTGAAGGAGTGATCCCTTCTTCTTTTGTTCGTTGAAGCATACCTTTCTGTTATTCGTTCAATAGTCTCTCCTGGTAGTAATCCTATTTCCTGTAACTCCCTTAGCTGGTCAGGGCTAATTACTGATATCTGTTTCATCCCCTTCAACATCTTCTTGAGCTGTGAGGGGTGGAGCGAGGAGGTAATGGACTGTGACCATGTGAAGTTTTTCATTGTGGTCACGTTACGTGATGCCACCTTCAAAAGGGTGTAGAGGTTGGGAAACTGTGTGTTGCCTAATTCTGCTGAAACTAGATCCAATATGTTAGAGTATGGGAATAATACCCCCATCTTTGTGCGCAACTTTGTCAGTTCACGTTTCAAACGGATGGCCTCTTCTGCTATCGATGCACATCCTAATGGCATTACATTTTCGTTTATCAAGCGCTCCATTTCTGTCACTGTATACATTCCGTGCAGGTTCCAAACCATCTTAATTTGGTCCAACACAGCTTTTGTTGTCGCGTCCTGAGGGTGGTCCCCACTAATCAATACCTTTAGAATGAATCGTACATATATGTCTCGAAGCTTCTTGTTAGCTGCAGCCTCATCGCTGAACCTGGTAACAAGATCTCGACAAGCTGGCCCTGCCAAACCTGTTTCGAGTTTGCTTGTTAAACATATTCCAGCTAATGTCGCCTTCCACCTCTTTGTTAAGTACTCATAGTTTTCACCTTTCGGCAAAATAGGTTTTACGAGCACCATCACAGACGCCATCCCTATGAAGAAACACATCTGTGGTCCTTTTTCGATCGGGGTTTCTGTCACTGTTCCCTCATTTTTCTGTTCTTCAGTGGCGGTCTCATAAGGGTAGTGTCTCCATACATCCTTGTAGGTCCCTGCCGGATGTTTCTGCAAGAGGGAACATATTGCAGCATAGCATATCTCAGAAGCTGTGCTATGTTTGTAGGATCCTATTATGCAATGAACCGGATCTTGTATCAAGTTATTCAACTAATAGTCTATGTCGGAAGGATTTCCGAGTGAGTGGTTCCTGGTAAATCTTCAATTATGGACAATCTGCGCACAAACCTTGTTGCAAAATTTATAGTTTTGAAGTCCAATCTACTAGCTATACTATTCAAATAACAGGTACGAAAATGGTATACTGATACATAACTGTATTTGATATCGCACACACCCCGTTCTTTTGGGTAAAATCGATTGCCCAAAAATTCTAAAATCTTTTTGGGTAAAATCGATCGTAATATTCTAAATAAACATAATTAATTGGAATATCCAGCTGCTTTAATAGCGTCAC
>JAQJVL010000973.1:0-47286 GCA_035578905.1 Stictocephala bisonia | reverse complement strand
CATTTAGATCATGCAATTTATGAATCTTTCCTGCCTTACTGAATGAAACATTTTCACAGTTATCAAACTTGGTTGTATTTTCTTCACAATTGTAACACTTTACTATGATTTCACAGGCCAAGCCCGAAATTCTTTTCTTTGAAAACGTCAAAGCGGATTGGCAATCTTTACAGTTAGCAATTTTGTTTACAGCATGCTCTAGTTTTGACAAATCTACAATGGTATATTCAAACTTATCTGCCACGTCCTGTTGATAGTACTCAAAACCTTTACAAAGCTTTTTAAATGATGAAGATGTAGGCCTAGGCCTAGATGGAGTGGGAGTTTGTTCTTTTCTACCTAAAGCTGTACTTTGATTGCCGTGAAACTTTCGTTTCTTGAAAACTTTAGAAGTACTACGAGGCATTTTACACAATAACATGTTATTTATATAATAATACTAAATTACAGACTGCTAATAAAAGTCTACTTGGTAACACTGACACTCAATGTAAATATAACCACAACCATAAGAACACTAAAAGTGTAAAAAGTAAATATTGTAAACAAGAAGCAGAAACCTCAGCTGGCATTTGTACAGGAAAAAAGATACATACAAAGAGGAACAAAATACATGTTCAAGGATAGTACTGTATTACTATACAGTACTATCCTTTATAGGGCAGTGTCGATTTTACTAGTGTACAAAAACTGTTTGGTTCGTGTACCTGGTACGCATTATCTGTGCTGGCTGTAGATTGTAAGGTGGCCTCAAAGTCGGCGCTTACAATAATGGGAACGGGAATTTGAGTCTCATAGTTAGTGAAAGTGAGTTGATTGTCGTTTTCTTGTGGAAGTAAAACATTGCAAGGTTTGTGTTGTCCACAAAATGACGTGTGTTCGGACAACCATGTTTTATGGTTGGGCTTACACTTTCGTTTTTCCCGATAGGTGAAACAGCGTTTGCAAACAACTATATTGTTTGTCCCCTTGGCTATTTGAGGTTTAATAAGTTTGGCAAAGTCCGTGATGAGCACATAATGGGATATCTTGCTATTTTTTACCCACAACAGGTCGGTATGGTCATCTAGTTCCTTATCTGCTATTCGATATGGCGCAATCTGATATTTTGTACCCACTTCAAACACGTTTATACTGCAGCCAAGGTTACGTCGCTCAAAGAGTCCTATCTGTGATGGCATTTTAGGAAAGTTTATACCGTCAAAGTTGTACTTGTTTTCTATGTCGGTATATGAGTTTTCGTCCAGTTTTTCACGGTCGTAGTCTATGTTTTGTGGAAGGGAGCATTGGTTTAGGTTACTTAAAGCATTTCTCGCATTGTATATTTGGTATAGAGATTTTTAAGGTATAACTTTTTTTTTTGGATTTGCTGCTTAAATTATTTTTATGTAGACATATTTATCTAATTGTAAGTGGCTTTCTACAGACTTTGATTGTTGATGAATGTATTTGGTTTTATTGCGTCTTACAAGCGTTGGTTTAACATGGGTTACTAGAGAGCATTAGCTTGTAACTTTTTTGCGTCTTACGAGCATTGGTGTAGGTTACTTAAAAACATTTCTTACATTGTAAGTTTGATATAGAGATTTTTAAGGTATAACTTTTTTTTCGGATTTGCTGCACATATTAACTTATTTTTATGTAGACATATTTATCTTATTGTAAGTGGCTTTCTACAGACTTTGAATGTTGATGAATGTATTTGGTTTTATTGTGTCTTACAAGCGTTGGTTTAACATGGGTTACTAAAGAACATTAGCTTGTAACTTTTTTTGCGTCTTACGAGCATTGGTTTGGGTTACTTAAAACATTTCTTACATTGTAGGTTTGATATAGTGATTTTTAGGGTATAACTTTTTTTGGATTTGCTGCACATATTAACTTATTTATTATGTAGACATATTTATCTGATTGTAAGTGGCTTTCTACAGACTTTGGTTGTTGATGAATGTATTTGGTTTTATTGCGTCCTACAAGCGTTAGTTTAACATGGGTTACTAAAGAACATTAGCTTGTAACTTAGCACGTTTAACTTTTTTTGCGTCTTACGAGCATTGGTTTAAAGTAGGGTTACTTAAATAAAAGAAAAAAAAAAAAACGTTTCTTACATTATGGGTTTTATATAGAGATTTTTAAGGTATAACTTTTTTTTGGATTTGCTGCACATATTACCTTATTTTTTTATGTAGACATATTTATCTGATTGTAAGGGGATTTCTACAGACTTTGGACGTTGACGAATGTATTTAATTTTATTGCGTCTTACAAGCGTTGGTTTAGCATAGGTTACTAAAGACAAAAGTACTATACTACCTTGTACTTTTGCACATTTGACTTTTTTCTTTTTTTTTTTTGCGTCTTACGAGCATTTGTAGGTTACTTAGAACATAATGGTATGCAAGCTTGTATTTTTTTTTTACATTTAACTTATTTGTTGATTTTTTTTGGGGATTTTTATCTGTTAATACTTGGCTTTTAGATCTTGTTAATGCTACATATACTGTTACCATTATCTAATGTGAACTAGAAAGTGTATTACTTGCTGACGACGTAATGATTCTATTTTTGTTTGTTACAGAACAACATGAGTTTGTCGTCAAAACTAAACAGCCTTGTGGTGCAGAGCCAGGCACCAAGGATAGAAATGAAATCTTTGACAAGTGAGGCAGGCTACCAAATCGTCCACGCGAAGCGTGTGAACACGCGCTTTGGTCAGTCTATCCTGTTGGAGATAACCATGCCGGAGGGGGACGGCAGGGTGGTCTTCCTGCCAAAAAGATTTTCTACCACCCTCACGGACGAAGATTTAAAAGAGATCAATGATGACAAAAACTTTCGTGTAAAATGTACTGGTTCGACTATGAATAGTCCGAATGTTTTAATTTTTAAGTGATTGAAATAAAGAAAGTTTTTAGTAAATTTTATATTGTTGTACTTACCCACTGTGTTGGACCGTTGGTCGTCCATTCCTATGATGAGCGTAGGGGTAATATCCTGCAGCTGCCGAAGAAGCAGTTGAGTTTCCTCGTTGCTGCGGGGCGCGAACTTAACAGTTACTTGGGCCAACATGTTTGAAGCAAATTTTCATTTGCGTCCGTATTTAACCGCTTCCCAAGGTAGTAAGTCTTGGAAGGTAAGACCAGGTAGTACACTTTCGCTTCTTAAGGTCGATGCAGGAGACTGCTTGTTTGGCGGTCGATGCGTCTGCATTCGGCAAAAGGTCAAGTGCAAGCGACTGATTGTCTAGAGGTCCACTTTCGGCAAGGCCGCAGAGGTGAGTCGGCAAGATCAAGTTTAATGCAGCTGTCTGGAGGTCGACGGCCGGCAAGGCCGCCGCCGAGGCAGCGGACCAAAGGACCCATATAGGTGAGCAAAACCGTTTATAAAAAACCCAAGGAAATCTACCCTACTCCCCTACCACTGTCCTTAAAATTCATGAATTCTGGATATTTAAGAATAATTACTAACATTAATCTTAGCTTTCCAACGATATGCCACTTGGATACATTTTCAATATTCATCACACCCCTAAAAACCCACAG
This sequence comes from Stictocephala bisonia, assembly GCA_035578905.1. Taxonomy (NCBI): domain Eukaryota; kingdom Metazoa; phylum Arthropoda; class Insecta; order Hemiptera; family Membracidae; genus Stictocephala; species Stictocephala bisonia. The sequence goes on along the minus strand of JAQJVL010000973.1, from coordinate 43,744 downwards.
TTATTACGAACAATAGACACTTTTCGTATTTCAAAAAACTGTGACTGAAAACTATAATGATGTGTACATAATGTGGAAAGTATATAACAAAGTAAGTTTTTATCAAAAACCCATCTTATTTTCGTAAGCCTCCATTATCTCAACGGAGTACTGCGCGTGACTAGCTTGGTCGTTAAGGCATGATTGATTACTATTGAGGCTTATGGAAAAAAGAGGATTTTCGGAGATATCTCAAAAACTAGGGATAAAACTTACTTTAAACTAATAATAGTTTACTTTTTAAATCTCTTTCGGATAATGCATTAAATAATCGACATACCTTTCTATACGAGATTTTTGATATGCACCCATTTTCATTTGTTTGTTATTATGGATTTTTAGGGGCAGGATGAGTATAAAATTGTGGCCATGTGGTATGCTGTTGGAAAGCTTAACGGTATTTAGTAATTACGACCTAAAACTCTGGTTTAAAGTAATTTTAAGTAATGTTATAGGGGTTTTCCTGATTCAGTACATTATACACGTTAATGGGTGGCATTTTAAAACGTACAAATCGTGCTCCCATCGACTTGCTTAGCGACTAAAACCTCCTTAATGTGTAAGCTATAATAATCTGAATTAAAAACGCAGTTGTTATAATGAAATATATCAGAACCAACATTCATTTATATTAACGATTTCAATAAGTTTATAAGTTTTACGTAAAGGAAAGAAGTAACATTTGTTAATTCAATTTGTAAATAGTACATGTATTTCGCATAAGATTCAAGTAAGTATTCATTTGCATAGATTCAACGTTAACCCATGATGCAAATTGCAAAACGAAAACCTTGTACCTACTGTAGTATAATGAAATAGTAATAGATTTAAGATATTTTACTTAACTGGTCCTAAACTATTTATGTTCATATTTAAAATACAGAAAACAGATTATATTAATCTAAAGTTTCATCTAACATTTTATTGTAGGCTACTTAAAGTAAAACATACTGGTATGTCACCAACAAAGTAACGTTGATTCCTTTGTCCTCGAATCTGGGGTCTCTACAGAGCAGAACGAGCCAGACACACCCTCGGCACAATTGGAATTTGTAGAGAAAAAACGAGAAATATGGCAACACTGCACCAGACCCATTATTTCCCGCCTAAACGCTCTGGCCACGTGGAGACTAGAAACAGTGGTGTTTTGTCACCCCGATTGTAGTCCACAATTGTAGTCCACGCGGACCACAATCAACGGTAAAATGATACGCCCTAGGACTACAATCGCGGGACCTAGAAAACTATATATATATATATATATATAGGATTTATTTATAAGGTCACACTTCAAAAATGTAGAAACATAAACAATGTACTCCAATAAAGTGCAAAATCAAACATTTTGTAGCAATTATAGAGCAAACAAATCAGCAAAAATCTCGTTTTTACTGGATTTTTAGTCATTTTAACAAATTTGTAACTTTTTACCCAGTACAATATACAAGAATGTTTTTTATTTCCTAGGTACATATACATGAGACCTTCCTTTTATGTAAATTTTAGTTATCACCAACCCCATCAGAGTTATTAATATCCAAAATTGCTAATTTTTCAAAAATTTCACTTTTGAAAAATTTATAAAAACTGTAGGGTTAGTATATAACAGTTCATATTATTTATGGTAATACTACGAACATATATCTTCAAAGAAAAAATAATCACATTGCATTTCACTACCCTTGTCTTTGAAAAAAAATTTACAAAAGTGACATTTTGTCGATTGCTTTATTGTATTTGTCTTAGGATTTTCAAAAAGAAATACTAGAGATAGGTAAATAAGCAACTGGACCTTTATTTTACGTTGCTAGTTTATAAACAAAATGGTTTTTGTTTCATTCTTCTAAGACAAATACTTAATCAGTTACGGCCATTCTTGTAAACCCTTACATTAGCGAAAATGGGTGTGCGCAGCAAATGGCTGCCAAAGGTGAACCACCAAAGAAAAAAAATTCTTTTTGATGGTTTTAAAGTCTTGAGATATGAGAGAAACAACCTGGCAAGTTTCATCAAATTTAAAAATAGTCAAGCAACACACCCTGGATCACTTCAAATGGAATGACCCAACAGTAAATTAGTTTCTAGAAGATGGGATACTTACCGGTACAGAGATTTAGAAAAGCTAAAATCAGATAAAATTTGCATAAATCGAAGTGATGGTGACTCATTTAAAATTGGCAGTGTTCAGCCAGGACCAAGTCATCATGAAATTACTGTTGACAATACTAATACTACGCTGACAACAGAGACTACTGATAATTGTGATAACATTACTCCTACAAGAAAAAGGCCTACTGGATTATGACTAGTATCATGGTACCAACCTCAGATTGATTTTGACGAGACCGCACCTACCTATTGCTTGGTTGATTTATCCATTCTTTCAAACTTTTTGGAACAAATGCCATGCAAGTTTTGTTTAGATGTTAATTCTAAAGGTATGCATACCAACGAAAAGGGATTTGCGAAAACAATTGCATTGCACTGGCTCTCGTGTGATGAAATTATCAGTTTCGAGACTTAAAAAAAAAAAAAAAAAAAAAAAAAAAAAATGATAAAACTGTAAAAAACAAGACCACCATATGACATAAACAGGCGGATGGTAAAAACATTTTTGTCATTAGGAAAGGGACATGGTGGTTTGGAAATATTTAGCTTACGGATTAAACATGCCATGCCTAAACCACTCCGCTTACGACAAACAAATTGATACAATTGTTGAACTTGCTAAAGAGCATGTACAGGACTCACTAAAAAATGTGCGAGTTGAAGTAACAAAAGCATATACTGATTTAGAAAATATTTTGGGAATAGAAAAGCCTTTGGACATTACAGTGAGCTATGACGGGTCCTGGCAGAAAAGGGGATTTACTTCAAAATATGGTATCGTCTGCGTTATTGAAGTAATAACGGGCCTAGTAATCGATTTTGAGGTTATTTCAAAGTTTTGCCAAATATGCCAGCAAAAGATGAATGAACTAAAAGAAGATTCAGAAGAATATGAAAACTGGCTTTTAGATCACTGGATAAACTGCCAAGCAAACTTTGATTGTTCATCCCCAGCCATGGAGGCTGCAGGAGCCTGTGAAGACGTTCGCAGGACATTGGATTCCGCTATGTCAGTGTTGTCTCAGATGGTGACTCAAAGACACATGACCACTTGTCTTCCCTAAACATATGTGGTGATGATGTAAAAATTGAAAAGCAGGAATATGTAATCATATTGCAAAGCGTTTGGGAACTGGTTTACACTGTTGTGTATGCGCTTTTCATGCTGCAATACACTGTTGTGTTTGCACTTTTCATGCTGCAATACACTGATGTGTATGCGCTTTTTATGCTGCAATACACTGTTGTGTATGCGATTTTTATGCTGCAATACACTGTTGTGTATGCGCTTTTTATGCTGCAACACACTGTTGTGTATGCACTTTTCATGCTGCAACACACTGTTGTGTATGCGCTTTTCGTGCTGCAATACACTGTTGTGTATGCGCCTTTCATGCTGCAATACACTGTTCATGCTGCAATACACTTCTTGTGTATGCGCTTTAGAATTTTTTTAAACAGTTTTTGAAACACATTGTATGCTGCAATACACTTCTTGTGTATGCGCTTTTTAACTTTTGTAATATTTCACACTGTAATGTTAAGGGTCGTCCCTAAATTACATAACCCCTTGAGGAGGGGGTTTTGCAACTTAATGCATCGTACGGTGTTGTTAGGGGGTTTCTATGCAGCGTTAGGTAACTATTTTAACCTCAAGTATTTATTTGAATTCATTCACACCCCAAAACTACAAGAGTAAAAAAAAAATACATTAAAGTTAGTAATATTATGTTCTCCCTGATTAGAAAGCATGCGATAAAAATCAAATTAATAACTATCATACATTTTAAAATGCATTAAAATGGATTAAAAAAATTTGAGTGGGGGTTGGTTACAACGTTACTTTATTTTCTAGGGGGATACAGTTTTACCGTTACAAGTCTGTTACATGGGTAGGGGATCTGAAAATATTTATTTTAGGGTTACGTAATAAATGGACGGCCCCTACACATTTTATGCAGCTATACACTTTTTGTGTATGCGCTTTTGAACTTTTGTAGCAGTTCACACTATTATAAAACACATTTTACGCTGTAATTACCTGTTTTTAAGCACTACTAAACTCCTTTATTTATTTTTTTTTTTTTTAGTATCAAAAATATGTATACCTTACTGTTCATTGTATAAGAAAAGCAATTCACTCAATTAAGTAACCTCAGATTTTACAATTTCCAAAAATGCCCCTAAACATAATAAATAAACACAACTTCACAATATGCATACCGTCTTACTTACATATGAATACAATAATTCTTGTAGTATAACCGGCACAGTTTGCAGTATACTGTTATGCTTGGATCTGTTAGTGTTTGTGTATCTTTTGGAACATCTTTTGGTAAACAATTTTTGTGAACATGATACCAACGATCACATGATGTACATGCAACACTTTCATCATCTTTAGTTTTAGGAATTTGTGAGGCAAATGGGCGTCTACAAGATAGACATATGTTTGTCATATCTTCAGAACTTTTTAAAAGTACTTTAAACAGATAATGGGATAACAGATAAAATGATAATTTTTTTAATTCATTGGGATTAAAACACAGATTAATTTTGTTACTTAACAATAAGCTGTTCAATAAAGTACATTATATATGCTCCACAATTGTAGCCATCAGATTGAATAGGATGGTCAATATGTAAAACTTTCCATTCACCTAGTGGGATACAAAAATTTTTAAATTCAGAAAAGAATGAGTTTAGTTTTGCGATAGTTGATTGAATTTTTAAATTACAAACATTCCTCTGTTGAGGATCAAGATATGCAAACTCTTTTTTCAACATTCGCATAGCATAAAACCCAATGAATTCCAGATACATTAACTGGAAAGAATATGTGTTTTGTATCATTATTTAAAATTGTATAATTGAAAATCCACGACTCAGTATTTAATTTTATACCTTTTACAAGAGCATCTGTAGCAATATTATCATGAAATATTGCACAACCTGTATCTTGGTATTGTTTTTGTAGCATGAATGATACAGGTGTTATAATGTCAGTTGTGAACCACTCTTTACTTGAAAAGATACTAATTTCATCTATAATCACATACATTTTTGATCCAGAAGGAGCAGTAATGCACCAAACAACATAACTAGGATGTTCTTTTATAGTTACATAACAGTTTGGATCTTCAATCAATTTGTTATGCAAGATTTTACTTTTGATAATGGCAACAGCGTTATCTGGCATTGTAAAGAGGTCTTTTACAACAGTTTGTACAGTATGTATTTTCAGCCAAAGTAAGTGTGTTTTTTTAAAGATGGTTTTGACCAACTTTCCTCAATTTCATCATTATTATCACTAAATACATATGTCTAAATTTAAATTGCTGTCTTTCAATATCTTACACACAGGTTTTTGATTAGAACTATTTCTTTTCGATGAAAGACATTTTTTTACATTGATTCTCTTGTTTTTACCACGAGAACAGCCTTCATTTGGCATATTTAACATTATTTCTTTATGTTGTGCCATACAACATGTCTTACTTTTCGAATGAATCGGTTCGGCCTGAGATTCCTTTGGCCATCAAGAATAATATTTTTCACCTGTCCAAACCAATTTTCAACAGGGGCATTACTAAGTCTTGGAACAATTTTTTCATTTTTATTACCATTTAGTAATACTCCTAACCATAGAGGTAAGTATGGAGCATATTTATCTACTAATTTTTTGGCTAATGCTGGGCAATGAATTCATTTTTTCTTACAAATAACAGTTCACTTTTTTCATCATATTCATAATTTAATTCGTGCATTTTTTCATTAACCATATATGTTCTCTCAACATTATTTCTTATATCTAATATATCTCTATAAAAAGGGCTTTCCTTGTACTGAGCCCCAAAAGGTGCTTGATCATTAATATCTATTGTGTATTCCTCATTTAAGTTATTGTCATTAAAACACTCATTTTCTGTAAGCGAATGTTTTAGCAAGGATTTCAATTTTCCTAAGTAACAGTCCACAACCCCATCACTATTGTGAGTTCTTAATAGAACAATCAAAGCATATATAATTAGCAACCTAATTTCTTTGTAGATATTACATGTACATAATGTGGACATTATCTGCATTAACAGTTGTTTAACTTTTTATTTGGCTTCCCTGTTCAAGTTTGCACAAGCTACTTTTATATCTTGTACACATATTTTAGTGAAGTGGCAAATACATATATTTACAGTTACTGCTGGTTGTGTTGTATTGTTACCATTGACTATGTCATAAGCAATATTCAAGTATTGTAACACTGTCATTCGATTCCAAGACAACATAACAGCTATTATCATAGCCCAACTAAAATCACATACAACTCTTGTGCATATAGGCCATTTTCCATTTTGTTTTATGAACATTCTTAATTTTAAAAGCCAAATTGCTATAGAGTCTGCAGAATGGTTACATGTTAAAAACTCAGATGCTGGCAACACAAGACCACTGAGTCTAAATACTATTGCATAATACAACACACGCTTACCCTCGCATTGTGGTATCTTCCTTACAACTGTACCAGTAGCATCTATATGCAAGATAAAGTCTTGCTTATGTTTATTAGCTCTCTCCCTTGCTATTAATAAAAGATCTAAATTGTCATGACTGAAAATTATCACTTCAAAAGGGTGACCTACATATTGCACATATCTTGATTTATCATCCGTTTGTTCCTCCCTCATTAAAAATAAATCTATAAGAGGGTCTTTGTGTAAATCATCTGCAGCAAGTGCTTCTGACTTAGCTTTGCGAAAAACCGTATTTGATTTTGCACCTTGCAGATTATTGACTTTAACCCCATCAACATCAGAATTTAGAATAGCATTCGCTCTGACAAGTTTAGGGCTGCTTGTTAGCAATTCCTTTTGAACATTAGCTCTATAAGTTCCACTGAGTTCTCTGGTCATTTTCGCAGGATGAATGCATGATGCTGCATTACTATACACCTTAACAAAGACCCCTGACTTATTAAAGTCTGGATAGACACAGAGCTTAAACGATGTATCAGAGTTATGTTTACAGTAAGCTAAAATGTACAAAACCAACAACTTTTTTGGGTTTCTATTGTAATAAACACCTTGCATTTGTACAACACAACCTTGGCTTATAGGGTAAAAGAAATCAGCTATAACCTTAGGATATACCTGTGTAATCAGTTTTCCAACATTATTTACCATAGAGGTCCAAAGGGCATAGTTAATGTTGAACTCACCAATTAACAATGATGTCTTTTTGAAAGACCTCTTTTTATTTGACTGTGTCTGCACTTCTGTCTCATGTTTTAAATGAGTAAATTAAATGTTACTCCAACCTCATCAGGTCTACAAAATGTGGGTGTTCCCACTGATAAGGTACTAGAATGCAGATTCCTTTGTTCATTATATAAATCATCATTGCCTGGTCTAGTTAACAAATTATTTTCAGTTGATTTATAAGAATTACCAAAAAATGGTAATGTAAGTTCAGTTTGATGTTGATCAGTAACAGTTTGACAAACAACTGTTTCTTTACACTGTTTGACAATATCCTCATCAAACTGTTTTACAATATCTTCCTCAATCAACTTGACAGTATTGTCATAAGACTGTGCATTACACTTCAAACTATTTACTTAATGAGTGATCAAGTGAATGTGACGTTTGAAAAAACAAATAATTATTTTTCTTGACTTTGGCGTGTCACTGAAATTGAAAGCAGGTAAATTATATGTAATATCTGTAGTTCTGCATCCTGCAAGATTAATTTTATCTACAGAAATATTACAGTCAATTATAATATCAGCAATTTTGATAACTTTTTCTTCTACAGTTAACTTTTTCCACAATCTATTATGTATATTTCTATAATTTTTTTCTTTTGAATTTTCCACGGCTGTATATGGGCGGTTCTGAGATTAAGTGGAATATCCGTCCTAGATAAATTATTTTTAAGAAATTTAAAAATATTGATAAAAAATGTACTTTTTTGTTGACCAACAACAAACTGAATACATATACCCCCTTTGTAAAAGTCAAGAATGTACATTTTTACAAAAAAAATTATAATTTCAATTTTGCCATCCACGGAGGTTACGGTAGAATCCACGGAGGTTACAAATTGATTTACATTTTATCATTAAACCTTAAAAAAATGTATTCTTTAAAGATTTTACCAAGCAAGGAAGATGTTAATATGTTAAAAACAATACTAGGTAGTATTTTTAACTCAATTATTGGTTGGTGAAGTGGTAATTTAAAAATAAAAGATAGCTATACGTTTTAAAATATAATTTAATTTCGTTCTAAACAAATCTTTCTTAAAATACAAAGAATTAAACAAGGTTATTAAAAATGTTTACAATTTTTTTAAATTCATTAGTCTTAAGTTTGAACTGCCAACTAGAAATTGGATAAGGAGGCTCATCCATTTTGCACAAGATAGTGCTGATGGAGACTTGTTGGACATCTGGCGAAGAAGGCCAGTGCAGAGTCTCTCCATCCTTACTCCTGTGCATGAAGCTGACCTCAGCTTCAGAGCAGTTTTTCTTTTCGGCAATTCCCGTAAAAAAGTACAGACATAATAGCCCAGTGATAGAATTAACTTTTATTAAACCTGAATATCGGGAATGGCAAAAATTAATTTGAATGAGCAGAGAAATTCAATTTAAACGAGCAAATGCACTGAGCAATATTTTGAGAAAAAACGTGATATTAATTAATGTAAAAAAATCATACCTGGGTACCAGATGTCGTCATAAATAACCACCACCCAGTCACCAATACCAATAGGCTTATCATTATCAAATTGGTTATTTACTGCAGTCAGTTCTGCTTCAGGTTCTTCCTCAGATTCTGAAGAGTAAACATCTGCGTACCTCACTCGTTTTTTATTGGACCCAGCTAAAATTATGTTAAAGAAAAATGTGCATTTTACACTGAGGTAACAATATTGGCGTGTGTTCTAATTAACAGCAACAAACATTTATTCAACAAACATTACAACATATTTAAAAAATGTTAATATAAAAAAATTGTTTTGTTCATGGAATTATTTAATACTTACTAATCATTGATTATATAAGTACATTGCAAAACTTGATTTTAATATCAGGCTAAGTACAGTCATTTAGTCATTAATTATAAGAAATTCAAAATTTACTTTTTAGGCATATAAAATTTTAACATTTGGAGTGCTAGATTAAAAAGGATACAGTTTTCTTCATTAGGAGGCTCAGCACTGTAGGTTCCAATATGGAAATGTGAGCATTTTGCTTCTGGTGAGCATTTGAAACAACTCAGTTTCTGCATATTCAATGTAGTGGAATTCTTAGACAGACTTACTTGGTGGCAACTCATTGTGCCTTTGAAAGCTACTAAGTTTGATCTGAGGAGCTTTTCAACCTTTGAAATCTCTTCGGCAGTCACAATGAATAAATCAATTTTTGTTTCATCTTTCAAAGCTGAAGTAAAACTCTGAAAAGATGCCAGGTCCCTCCCTTCAGCAACAAGCCTGTCAGCAGTTCTCTTGAGAGTGCCACCAACTCCATCGGGTGCTCCTTTACCGTGGCCACTCTCAGAGTAATTCCAAGTGAGATTCTTGGAACAAAACTTTCTTGGAACTAACAGAACTTGGCACGTTGTACCCACGGGTAGTACCTTTCTTAATATAGTGCACTGGGTAGGCCCCATATCTTTAGTAAAGAGATATTTACTTGTAAACTTAGCGCAAATAACCGTCAGTCGTCGAAATCGCCTATTTCAAAGTGCTCTAAGTTATAAAAACTTCCGCGAAGCTATTTTTTGAACTTGGCACGTTGTACCGTAGGGTAGTACCTTTCTTAATATAGTGCACTGGGTAGGCCTCATATCTTTATTAACAGTAAAGTAACAGCTGTTCAAATGTAGAAAGTAATTTCTACAGTTTTAAATTCTGTTGGAATATAAACATAGGTGTTTGTAATATTGTGTAGGTTTTGTAATGTTAAACCAAGGAAGGTTGTAAGTATGTTTTTTTTCTTCCAACATTAGGGCTCCACCTCACTGGACTAGAAGGTTTAAATAATAATGTATTGCAGTTGTTTTATGTGTTTAATTGAACTTACAATTAAAATTAAACATTAAATATAAAATTACAATTAAAATTACTAAATTACATCTAATCTAAAGGTGCCGGTGGTGGTGGTGGTGGCGGCAGTGACTGGAGGAGTGATTCTGGTGGTTGAGGTGGCCGTAGGCATTATCGGATTGGAGGAGTTAGGGGATGGAGTTGAACTTCTTGTCGGGGAACGTGAGCGATACCTAGGCGGGGGTGGTGTCGGGTTTCTTCCCCTACCTCTTCTTCCTCTGGGGAATCGTCCCCTACAACGGCCCCTCGCCTGGCTTCTCCCCCTTTGCCCCCTAACCCCTCTCTCAGGCCTAAGGCCCCTGAAGATTACTACCACTCTCTCTTCATTGTACTGGTATTGTGCTGAAAATAAATTGAACACACTTTAATTAATTGTGAGTAATAAAAAAATTATAATAGTTTACTTTGTATAACTAATTTTAATGAATTTTATAACAAAAGCTTCAAAACTATTTTTTGAGTATTATTAGAGGTGACTTTTGTTTATTAGTTAGCCTTCATTCATAACAAAACTCTGAGAATTGTATACAATAGAAATAATTAAACACATTTAAATGCCATGAGTGACCTTGGTCCCGCTATGCAGGACAGCAGAGGATTTTACATAAATAAAACTGTCCTGCTATGCGGGACAGCATAGGCAATAGACATGCCACCATGTTATAAAATCAGAGCAATGGTTGCCTTCGATGTCAACACTACTAGAGAAGTCTGAGGTGTTCTTATCCGTATTCGCGCGGTGTCTATGAATAAAAAAAAATATAAAAATAGAAAAAATTATGATCATACCGTATTTATTTTAAATGTTAATTTTACCTCTTTTCAAAATTAGGCTTATGTATTCAAAATATCAAAAGCAAAAAATGCGCAATATGAAAAGACTTTAAATTACACCTCAGACTTAACTTATGGTCAATAATAACAAAAAAATATGGATTCACAAATATCATTGTTCTTATGGCATTAAAACCAACATGACCGATATCCTCTGCAGTATCTTAAACTACTACAAGAATTATTAAAGTTCAAGCAATTAAATGATATAATTGGTCAGTGGATACTCAAGTAATTGAACATGCATTAAATTAATACAAAACCAAACCGATCAGAACATCTTATTTGAGCAATGTAATAATAAAATGTAGTTTAACAATTTTACTTCAATACACAAGTAACGTCAAAAAATGCAAATTTCATACAGTATAATAATTATCCTGTATTTATAAAAAATAAGTGCAATATGTTGGCTACGAATGTCATAACATCGATGTCGGTAAACCAAGTTTACCTTAATCAATCACTGTTATATTTGTTCAGTTTATATTAATATTGTATTAAATTCATCTACCAACACGTATTATGGTAACTAAGAAGACTTTTTTAAATTAGTATTTTATTATTTTTCTTTACATTGCACAATGTTTAAATATCACTTATGTCAAGTTTTACCGTCCTAAGTCTTCTCATTGGCTGTTCAACGGAATACATCGGGAGTGGTACGAGGTTCCCAAACACTACCTCTCCCCATGACTTCCAAGTTCACAGAAGGATTGCCGCCCCGCCCCGCCCCGCCCCGCCCCGTCCCCTGGCTGTCATATTTTTCTGTCCTTTTTATTGTTTAGGAAAAATATTTGCTTCAAAGTTACCTTCTTATAAAATTACAAATAAATGACCTAGCATTTTTTCTACCACAACATTAATGAACTATAATAAATTAATAGTAACGAGTTAACAATACTGTATTTATATTTTTAAAATAAAATAAAGGTCAATAGTGACAGTGACTTATTATAGAATTACTTATTGCTTTGGTCAAGCCGGAATTATTGGATTAATATTTTTATTGTACGCATTCGTTAATGTAGTTTACATGATTTATTTCATAGAAATTTTGTATACAGGTGATTATTACAGTATTTGTCATGACATAATAAATATTGTGCACTGTTATTACGAATAAACGTTTTATGCTTTACTTGTGGTTAGATTTTATCAGGAACCATATGGGAACGCACATTTTAATTTAAACTAAATAAGCCATTCAAAAGTAATTAGACTAACTCTAAGTGAGTAAATCAGTCTGTAAAATAATACTGATATCAGTCGTCTTAGGCCAACATTGCATCCATCAATGTTAAGTTAAACGAAGAAAGGTTTTTATGAATAAAGTAGTAAAATCCATCCGCGGCTAAGAAGTTCGAAGTTTCGCCACTTGGATGTCACGAATCACCACATTTTATAGCAATAAATTACCATGCAGGCATTTGCGCGGTCCTACATTGCGGCTACAGATTTAAAGATATCGATGTGAAACCAAAACTAAATTTAATTTAAATACATTTCTGACTATAATCGCTTTTTAAAATTTCGATAACGGCTCTAGTTTTATTTTGGCACTAGTTTGAATATTGTGTAACTTCAATAACCTATAAAATAGAATTGAAGGAGAATTCGAAAATTCTAAAAAGCGATTCGAGTCAAAAATGTCTTTATCTTTAAATTGACATTTCATTTATAATTTTACGACAGTAAATAAAGGCAGTATCTTGGACCGCGCAAAGCAGTTTTTACGCTTCTCAGCTTGGGGGTTTAGAGCCCTCTTAATTATACATTTTTCAAGAAAAATATATTTCAATTTTACAAATTATTGAATATAAACATGACCACAAACTACAAAAACTAAAAAATAAGTTCAATTGCCTAATGATAAAAAATCCAGTTACAAATGAAAATATACTACCAATTGATTTGTCTACTGAATCAAACCAATTAATTCAAAATTTATCTTCCCAATCTTTCAATAAAGATGAAATCAATCTCTTACAAAAAGGTCTAAATTTTAATTTTCAATCAACGAAAAGAAAAAGAAAACATATTTATCGATATAGAATCAAATATAAAATATCTAAAACATAATGAAAAACCTACAATTACATATGATGTTTTAAATGCTATAAAACATAACTTAATTATTACATGGAACATAAATTCAAAAATAAAAGCAACTTTCAAGCCCATTATATTTAATAATTATAAAAGGATAAATATTCAGATAATTATAAAAATAACTGTTTCCTTATTGAGCATTCTCCAATACAATTTTGAAACATCTTAAAATTCCAAAAAAATCCAAAAATGAACTTTTATGTATCACCCTCAGAGTACATTTAAGTCCATATTAATGACAACGCATCAATATATATATATATATATATATATATATATATATATATATATATATATATATATATATACTATATGTATATAAAACAATGGAAGTATCATAACTCAGTTATGTAATTGGGTTTATTCTTTGATTTCTTTATTGGAGATATTAATTATAGGTTAAATATGTAAAAATAAATCAAATAAACATATTTTAAAATAAAAACAGCTATCAAAACACATATCTTCAATAAAATTAAAAGATGAAGAAGATTAAAAGAAATTTTATAGGTAATAACTATAAAATAATTGTATCCTTGTTTAATATTCTCAAAAGCAATTTTAAAACATTGGAACTTATAATAGTTGAAGTCTACTTAGTTACAGGAGATACTTTTGAAACAGTATGCTTAAGTAGATCAATTACTACATTTTAAATAGTATATATACATAGATTTAACCAATAATGCACTTTAACTATATTATTTAAGCAAATAACACAAAAACAAATAAAGTAGGATGGTTACTATACAGTGTGATTGTTTTAAGTGTGCCACCATTGTGATCTTTTAAACCTGCAGAGATACAACAAACTTTAAATTGGGCATTTCACCTAATTTTTTACGCTCATTACAATTACGAAGATCAAGTTTTAAAATTCGGTCACCATTTTCCATTATGGTGGCCAACTTTGGAATTTCTTATAAGAATCCATATTTACTTTTTATGATAATATACTTAACAGTTTCACCGCTAGGAGCACTGTTAAACTAAGAATTTCCTAAACTTTCAGCGCTCTTAGTGAATAAACGGTGAAGTATATTAAAATAATAGCCAGAATAAAAAAGTCTTAGAATCATTAATAAACTTAAATCCATAATAAAATAGAGGTCATCTCAAAGTTGCTTGGTAATTGGAAAATGGCGACTTTTAAGTACGTGATTGTCATATTTTTGTGTCAAACATGTATTTGTGTAACTGCAAGAGCTTTTCAACATTCAATTGAATAAAAATAATGCATTATATGTTAAGCTTTATTTTTGTAAATGGCAGAACACGCCTCTTTAATAAATTGTTGAAATTAGGATATCTGAAACATTCAGCGCTCCTAGCGGCAAAAAGGTTAAGTATATAAACAAATGTACCTATAGTAAAACATGTTTAGGATCACTAGTAAATCCTAAAACCACTATAAAAAATAAATATGGGTTTCCATAACTAATTCCAAAGTTGGCCGCAATATTAAAAAATGGCGACCGAATTTTAAAACCTGACCTACGTAATTGTAATGAGCATAAAAAATGAGGTAAAGTTCCCCATTTAAAATTTGTTGTATCTCTGCAAGTTTAAAAAATCCCAATGGTCGCACACTTAAAAAAATCACCCTGTATATTTCATAGACCAATTGGGCAGACATATATACATTTATGGTTCAACTTTAATCAAGAACCTAATCCAAAACTATAAAGTTTTCTTTTAAAAGTTTAGTTACAAATGTGTATTATATGGATAGTCCTAAATTATGACTACTAATTCTCAAAATGTTGAAATGCAATGGCCATTAGCATAAACAAAATTATTAACTAGGAATGTAATTTGAAAAATGTAAATGTAAAAATGTAAAAATGTAAATGTAAATTGAAACTATATTAATTAAGTTGAAATAAACTATATACACTAATAAAATATAATTTCCAATGTATTGATATAAACCCTCATGGAATGATATGCATCATTATTAATACGAAAAAGGGAAAAAAACAACATTTGAATACAAGCAAACTGGCTACATAGTCAAATCTAAATGACTGAAGTAAATATTACTTAATATAAGTATGACGGTGTGTAGTAAACCACATATTTATAAAATCAGAAGTGTGTGTGTGTAGTTAGTACCGTAGAAAGGTTTTGTTTTACCTGATATTGGTTTGTGATTCAGTAAATATTAGTTTGGTATTGCCAATAAAGTACCAAAGAAATCATTTGTTTCGTAAATAAATATTTATGGGTACTCTATCAAAGCCTAGTAATGTAGCTCACAGTTAGACAATAAAACTATAAAACTATGAATGAAGGTATTAGACTACTGACTCTCTCTACCACAATATACTAATATCTCCTATTTTATAAAATGATTATTTTATGAATCAATTAGTTAAAAAAAGCACGACAGTGATCATATTAAATTAAATTTTATTACCAATAGATAGGGTTACGTAAATAAAATTATATGTGAGTGTTAATCATAATCACGTGATTAAAACTAAAGGGCCAGCACAATTAATTTTGACGTGTCTTAGTCAGGCTTTGTTGCCTTCAAATAGTTTTATAGTATTATAAGACTAAAAAAAAATTAAATAATATCAATATTGAACCATAAATATCACGATCGTTCGTTTGCATACAAATATATAAAACGGACCTAGTGGTGGATAAAAACGGGAATATAACATTTATACATTATAAACTTACCTATCAAATATAAATTCTAAAGAATAAAGTAGTGTATTTAGCTTTTATAACAGTAGGTGTTTTAGTATTTCAATAGATTTAAAAGGAAGATTTAAGTAATACCGATGAACGATTGAATTGACTAATTGATATTTGTATCAAATAGCATTCTTAGCAGTTTCATATACTTTACTGTACGTATCGTTACTAGACTGTATCATTGTTTAGTTTTAGGACTGAAATAGTAAAAAATCACACATTTGAATACTAACAAACCAATTGAAGAATAACGTAAGAGCCCACAACTTATCTTTAAAAACTTAAATGGAAATAATATTTTATTTTTTTACGATTTTTTCTTTTTTTTTTAAACTGATTACTCACCCATGTCTTCATTACTTGGACCTGTCTTTGCCTTAGTACTGACACTTTCTTTCTTACTGCATGGCACTCTTTTAGAGATGGCAATGTTCTATTGGCCAAATGGATGGAAAATGCTCTGTTCATGGCAAGTTTTTCTGGCGTTGACCATCTAACTCTTTTTTTAGGTGGAGTTGGTGTTATAGGGGAGGGCGTATAGTCTTTATCTGAGTCGGGTGGTTTCTTTGTAGGCGTTGTTTCGTTTTCAGCGTAAGAATATTGGTATACATCTCTGCTAGTAGATGGCCGTACTTGAAGGAAACTTGAAGGAGTGGTGGTGGGTTCAGGAATGATGCCTGGCTTATTAACTGTTTGCTGTGCAGAGAAAGGGCCTTCATCAACTTCAATCGGTAATTCTACGTCGATGTCATCAATAGACTTACCTTTGAATTTGTGTATTTTTCCCTCATCAAATGCATTTAGCAATCTTGACAATTTAGCTGTATGCACAGCGTCACTTGGCATCCTGTAATTTTCTAAATGGGTTTGTTTTGTGTGACCTAAAAATCCACATAACACTTTAAGGTCACTGTCGGATAAGTTTAATGCTTGGGAAACAGTGGCTATATGTTTTCTGAGGGCGGTGCTCGTGATGTCTTGTGGAGCTTTAGCTCCACAGCTATATGACGCTTCCCGAAATACTAAATTAGCATCAAAACACCCATTTCTTTTCGCAAAGAGATGCTTGTTGTCTTCTGTAACACCAGCTTTTAATCTGTATCGAAGCAAAAGGTTTATTGCTTCAGCAATATCATTTGAGACCAACAAAGGTACTGGTCTGGTTAGTTTGCCTCTAATTGTCATATGATAATACTTATCGGCAATTAGTTTCTCTGTTTCGGTTAAGCCACTGTATATATCTGTGTCTTTTTTAATTTTTTCTTTCTTCTGGAAATCTTCGACTGTAATAGTCATAAGCTCCCCAATTCTCTTCCTATTAAATGTTAATAGTAAGAGCATGGAGGCTTTGTTCAGTTCTTCCCAAGCATTTTGGTTGAATCCTTGTTTTAGTTTATTGTATGAAGTTTCAAAGTTTGACTTCAGATATTTGTTAAGTAACATAATGTCACTAGCCAACGGTATGTATTCTTTTAACTGCCACCTTTTCTTTGCTGCTAATTTAGTGGCCTGCCATCCTATGGTGTTTTTGTATTTTCTTTCATACAATTCTATCCACAACTGTATAATTTCTCTCTTGCTTCGCCCCTCCTCAGTAATGTGACACTCAGCCTTAATATCTTTTGCTAGATTTATAAACAGTAGGCCAATGTGTTGTACGTTGGTAGGGGACTGCTTTTCCGAGTTCATTTCGTTCAAGTGAGCATATTCTTTAACAGCCTCAATGAAAATGCTCCATCGCTCAGGGTTGAACACATCAGCCACTGTTTTTATACCAGGATCTACATTTGACATAAATAGTTTTATTTTTGCAATTTGTATAAGTTTAGTTCGAATTAAATTTTTTTGTTTGGAAATATCACCTCCAAATCTTAGACAGAGACCATTTCCAAATCTAATTATGTCTTCGTCTTTAGAAATGATTTCTAGGATCTCTTCACTAGAAGACATACCTGGTATAATATCGTTTTTCAGAATATCACACATCGATTGAGAATAATCTTTTCCATTCGCCGTAGCTATTTTTTTTAAGTTTCTTGGTGGCTTCTTACCTGTACAGACATTATAGTGTCTGTACAAAGTATTTTCACCATAGAGGCCACCACAACCTTCACATGGTATATAATTAACCTTACCTCTTACGTTGATTTTTACTCCGCTTGGACATTTTTGTTTATATCCTTCGATACGAAGTTTAGCGATTGCTAACCTCCTCGTAGCATCTGTTTTTGGAAGAGAAGAGAAAGCTAGCACTCGTTCCTCTTCAGGGTGTTTTTGTATAAGATGTCTGGAGAGGTTTGTAATGTCCTTTTTACAAAATATACAGTACTGAATTTTCCTTTTGTACAGTGAGTGTACCGCACTACCTGAAACAGTATAACCAATATAATATTTGAATTGTAATCTACCATTTAAATTCATGGAATACACTTAAGTACAAGATATTATTTAAATTCCCCTTTTAAAGTGTAACAAAAATATATAAAGCCAATGAAAATAAGTTTGTTGTGTGTTAGCTTATAATACCATGATTAATATTTCTAAAACTTTAAAATGAAATATGGTAAAATATATTAAATTTTATATCATTTGAAATTCATGCAAAAATATATTTAGGGTTTGTTGCATTAAATCTGAGTTATAGACTATATATTTTAAGTATAGAATATATAGATAAATAGCAAGGTGTAAGAAACAAAAAGAACCACTTTAATAACAAGAATGTTTTTAAACATGTATTTATAAGGGTATTGAAAGGTGCCCTATTTCTTCTTATAATTTTTTTATTATAAATTATTATTCTTGAAGGGATAAGACTTCAATAAAGGCCAGTGAAGTACATTATTGTAATGTCAAAAATTACTTGTTTGAGTAAACTTTTCTGCTTAAAAGTGCATTGTCTTTTGCAATATAAAAACTTCATATTCGGGTAATTCCTATGAAGTGGTGTTACTATAGATAATAGAAACTACGTAATGTTATGAAAAACTAAAACATCCAAAAATGAATTTCCTTCAATTTATATATTAATTTTTTAATGGTAGATATCATATTGATCATTTTCTACCTGTCACTCACGACAGTAAAAGTGTATTTATTTCGTATTATTCAGAGGTTAGGACATTTTAAACTCATTGCTAATCTCTTCTACCATGGGAACGAAACAAGAGGTTTTAGAAACGAAAGCACAAACGAGCCGTACCCTTACCTACCTGGAATTGTATATAGGTTTGAGAACTTAATCAATCACACAAAAACTACTGAACCCATTTATATGAAATTTTGCATGGACGTTTTTAGGGTCTCCGATTAACACATAGGCCTATATTTATTTTTAAATTCATCAGAAACCACCCCAGGGGTTCTAAGAATTACAAATACAACTCCTATGGCAATACCAATTTAAGAATTAATTGTTCATAATAGTTTCATTAATTAGCTGTTGGAATAAATAAACAACTTACATAGTTAGAAATAAATACCGGACCAAACCTAACCAAACGGTAACTAGAAAAGTCTAAAATTGTATGAACAAATGGTAGAATAAAATTATAATTGAAATAGTCATATTTATATTTGTTTACATATGAGTATTTTTATATGAATTATATAATTTATAATCATACAATCATTCTTATATTGTTCTTTGTAACCCACAATAACCAAACTTCTCTTGCTATATAGAACGTCTATATATTTAATAAGCAGGCAGATTTTGTGTCACGCTGAGATTTTAGTAACTACTGAGACCAATTTTCATGATTGATGTGTCTATGAAAAGGTATCAATCCCTAGTTTAACAAATCTCATTTTTGATAAATTTATTCCAAGGGCAAGGGAAAAAAACATTTGTCCTAAAGTTAGGGGAATCTTCCTTCAAATTAATTTCAGTGGGCCATATTTTTATTTTTTACAATTTTATCAGGTGACATTTTTTTGTTTGTAAACAAATTACAACTAAAAGCTTACAAACATTTTAATCTTTTAAACAATTTGGAGTCCTCCTTGGTTTCATACAAATGGACACTATTTTATTAAACATAATGGTTGTTAAATTAAACACAATTATAAACCAATATTTAAAAGTTTAATTGTGAGGCCTTTCGATAGTAAGGCTATCATCTTCAGACTATCACAAAATATAAAATACAAAAAGTAAATAATCAAATATAAGCTTATATAAACATATGTTTACAATTTTTAACTTTCGTGGCTAAATCTATTTATTAATCTAAATGTTAGTTTTGTTATGATTTTAAAAGAGCTATAGATATTTGAATTTAAATAAATGTTGTTTGTAGTTTAGAAAGTAAAATAGAATTTTAAATTGGTCTATCGAAAGGCCTCACAATTAAAATTTTAAATATTGGTTTATAATTGTGTTTAATTTAACAACCATTATTGAATGATAAACCAATACAGCTCCGCCTTCAACATAATACTATTTTTATTAGTTTTACATTTTCATTTATTGCTTTCTACTATTAACTAAGTATTTTCAGTTATTTAGTTACCATTACTATTTATATTTTTTACTATTATACTATTTATATTGTTTTATTTCAGATATGCAAAAATAGAGATAGTTGGTGATGGCCAGCTTCGTTTTATTTATTTTTTTATCGTTATAAAAATAGCCACAGAGAAATTAGGCTGGTGTTGTTGAACTTTATTTTTAATTAATGGCACAAATATGAACGTTTTAATAACAAGAACATTTAAAGAAAAAGTAAAAACTCTAAAAAATAATATTCTTTATAAAGAACTGCTATAAAAACAAACAATTGAAAATGACGGGCTCCCAATAAAAAGGTACGGGTTTTTTAAATTTTAAAAATTTTTCAACGTTTAAATTTTCCCAGGGGCTTTAGTTTTAAAAATTTAAATTTACTAGTTTACCACTTTTGTTCAAAAAGGGTTTAAAAAAATGCCTAAACTAAAAAATAGAAATTTTTTAATTTTTTGATTTGGGAAAAAAGGCCCCTACAAGTTAAATTTTAATACATTTTTTTTAAAAGTTACATAAAAAAATTGGATTTTCATACAATTCAAATCTGTTCCAAACCTGTCCAAAATTTAAAAAAAATTTTTTTTTTGGGGTTTTTGGTAAATTTTTAAAAAACCTTTAAATTCTTAACAAAGTTTAAACCCCAAAAAAATTTAAAAATTTTTAATCGGAATAAACCTTTATTTTATAAATTACCCCCCATTTTTCCCCCCCCAAAAGAAAAATACTAAATGTCTTTTTTAAAAATTCATTTTCCTTTTATTCAAAAAAATCAGGTGGGGGCCAACCATGGCCCAAAATTCTAAAAAGGCCAAAATTTTTTGTTTTGGAGATTAGTATAATACTATGGCCCCTGTTTTCTTTCCAAAGGGGAAAACTTTTTTTTCGGGCGTCAAGGGGTCAGGTTGGGGGGGCCCTTATAAAACCCCGAGGGTTTTTTTGGGAAAACCTCTTTAACAAAAAAAACCTGTGGGGCTAGAAAATTTTTTCGAAAAACCCTTGGGAATTTTGTTGCAAAAATTTTTTATTTTGAATTTTAAACGAGATAAAAGCTAGGGGGGAAAAAAAAATCGGGCCTTTTGGCCCCCCAAAATTTTTTCTTTTACCACGGCAAGGAAAACTTTTTTGTGTTTTTCCCCCCGGGGGTTTAAAATTTTCGTACTAGGTTTAACCCCTAAAGGGGGGGAGGGGCAAGAAACTAAAGTAGAAAAAGGAAGGTTTTTTAAGATATTATTAAAAGGGTTTTTTTAATATTCCAAACAAAATCTTAAGTATCAAAAAAGAAAAATGTTAATTTTTTTTTAAAACCGGTCGGAACGGGAATATTTTTTGTTTTTTTTTATTTCGAAATGATTAAAAAACCAATTTTTATTGGGGGTTTTTTTTTTATTTTAGTTTTTTTTTTAAAAAAATTAAAGGGTTTTTTAAAACCAAAATTTTTGTTTTTGGTTTAACGGTTTAAAATTTATGTATTTTGAGGAAAAAAAAAAAAAGTAAATTTTTTAAGGCGGGAAAAAAAACAAAATTTGCTTTTGGAAATTTTTTCAATTTTTTTCCCGGCCGGTTCCCCCAAAATTTTCTTTTTTCCTTTTAAAATTTTCCTTCCATTTTTTTGGTTCTTTTTTAATTTTTTTTGGTTTTAAAGGTTTCTAACAATTTTTGAAGCAAAAAAATTCACCCAAAGGAGCCCCCGGTTTGAACCAAAAAAAACTATTTAAAAGGGGGGGCCCAGTTTAAAAAAAAAGGGAGTTTAAAGGGGTTTGAGCATAAAATTTTAGTGCAGGAAAATTTTAATTTTTATATAAATTTTAAAAAAAAATTTAACAAATTTTTTTCATAACCCCATATTAATTCTAAACTTGTCTTTTATATTTTTTAAAAATATTTATTTTGATCCCCTTTATAATTTAAAAAAAATTTTTAAAAATATAACTTTTCCAGTATTGTAGATTCATGCTAAAATTTAAAAACTCTATGCATTTAAAATTTTTGTTCCCCTTGTATTTATATAAAACAATGAGGGGCTTTCCTTTCAACACAGGATTTCTTGAACACATGCCTTTTAATCATTAATAAAAAATAGGGGGATGTTATGTTTTATTATGTAAGTGTATTTATACAAAGTAACAAAATTTTGTAAAATTTGGATTAAATTACGCCCAAAGGTTTTTTTTTTTTCCCTTTTTAAAAAAGAAAAAATGCCCAAGTACAAAATGAAAAAAAACACCTCACAAGTGTTAGGTGTAATTATGGACATCTTTTGGGGATGTGGGAAAACGGATGATTTTTATGTGAGATCTTAAAAAAGGAATTTGTGTGTAGTTTAAAATAAAATTAAAGTAAAACAACTATGACTTATTTAGCCACAAAAAGAAAAAATTATTACAGATTATAAATAAAAAGCTGAGAATGAAATTTTTTTATACGGGCCCTTCCTTTTTTGCCATAAGCCGGAAAGGAATTATTTACGGATAACAAAGTTATGTTTTCGTTTTTTTTAAATAAAAAAAAATATAAAAAAGGGTTTTTTCCCCCCCCCCCCCCCCCCCCCCCCCGTAAAAATTAAAAGGTGAAGAAAAGTGAAAAAATTGAAAAATAAAAAAATTTAAAAAAAAATTTAAATTTGGGGCGTTTGTACCCTTTTTGAAATTACTTAAAGTTATGCACGTTGCTAAAGGATATAAGTAATTTTAAATTTAAAAGCTTTAATATCAATGTTTAAACATTTTGAACAGACTGTAAAAAAGGGGATAAGACAGAAGCCAGCCAGAAAATTTCTTGTAAAGAACCCTAAAAAAGGTGTATCCAAATTGTTTTATAATTTTAAATTTAAAATAATTTATTCACTCCCCTTTGTCAGTAATCGTTTTTTTCAGGTAACGGAAGTCTTTTGGGCTTTAACTTGTGTTTTTTCCCGGGGTGCACTCCTTTTTTCCCAATTTCTTTTTCAGGGTCTGCAATATAATAATATTTAAAATTAGAATTATTTAATATTGTTTCCTTGAATAAATTATAATCATGTAGAATCCCTCATCCAAACTTAATATTGGAATAAGAACTAGTGCAACAAAGATAGAAATCAAATTCAAACTTTGAGATTGCATTATCATCACTACAAGATAATCTGAATCAAATATCAGTGTAAAATTAAATAAGTCAAACAAGGTTTTGGTTAATTTTAATTTACTCATCACCGTTACTTATGTTTACATAGTTGTATGTATATATGTGCAAGAAAAAAATGTTTTGCAACCATAAGATATGTAAGGCAATCAATATCTGTTATATAGATTATACTAAAGGTTACTTATACTCAGCAAAAAGTTAAAAATTGCACACCTATAACACTTTGCGTACAAAATGTGTTAAGCCTTAGAAGAGCAGGGTAAAGAAATAGAGAGAGAAAATAAATGTTCTCCAAACTAACTTGTAGGATTTTACAGCATTTACTCACCTCACCAATGTTTGACTTTTCAGATGATGGCATATCCATCAAGGTATTCTGAGATTCTTCAACGTCTTTTTTATTTCAATTTCTGGTTCCGGATCTACAGTAAAATTTTATTTCAATTACAATTATATTATTTTATACAGCTAAATATATAGCAGTTAATAAAAAATCAAGTAAAAATTTATTTCCAAATTTTATATTAGGAGATTGATTAGCAAAATGAGGATTTATCTAAACGTTCGATGTTGCTTGACTCCGTTATCTTCTGATAACGTCGGAATCAAAACGTTACACATTGTGATACAATTATAAATATCAAGGTACACGTGCATCCTGTAAAATAATAATTTTTGCAAGGGGCGAAACTGCCACACATCAGTTCAACAAATGATAGAAAAATGTTAGTCAGGGGAATTTTTATTCGAGATAAGCTCAATTTTAGGATAGAACCAGTGTGATATTAAAACTGGGATTTGATGTTCATATATTAAATGAAATTAAGATAATATGCTTAAAATAACAATGTGGTAAGAAGGTAAACTAACCAGAACGTCACTAAGGTTTAGTATTGTGTTAGTAAGTACAGTGTGTATCGCTGTTTAGGCTATTCTTTGCAGTGTGTTAGAGAAAGCGTCTTAATCCATTGACAGTCCACAATAATTTAAAACAAATAGCCTCAATTAATTTCTGTCTCCAATCATACAACAAATAGTAATGTATGTTTAAAGTCAATTATCAACTAACAAAGATTACACGAAGCAAAGAACTAATTTATACAGGGCAATAGTATTCCAGTAAATTAGTGTTACTTCCATCTGTTACATTGCTACGGATATGCATCCAAAAACCCAATAATAAATTAGTTTTTTCAACATAAGTTATGGATAATTCTCTAGAAATTTAAACTTTATGATCATATGGAATATATGTTATTAAATCATTAATAGTAAGAACAATCTGATATTTCTAGAATACTATTTCAGTACGATAGTGTTTTAATTTTTGCATAGACGGAATTTTATTTATCTTTAATTTTATTTTTTTAAAAAAATAAAAAGATTTAAAAAAAAAATTTTGCATCGGTTTGCCCCTAAATTTTTTTTCAAACATATTGCAAAATAATTTAGCTATTTAACTTAAAAATGTATTTATTTAAAAAATATACAAAATTTTATTCTAAATATTTGTTTAAAAAATTTAATTTTCATTTCTTTTTTCTAAAAGCCACCGTCAATAAAATGCCTGTAATTGGGCATCACTTGAATTTTTGCTTGGGCCCAAGAGAAAGTTTTTGATTGTCTTTTATGTTTTTAAAGGGACTTCACATAAATAATCGGTTTTGGGTTTTGTTTTTCTTGAACTTTTGGTTTCAGTCTGGTTGGGACCAAAATAGCTTATTTGTGTTTTTGAAAATATTTTTGCATCGGGTTCATAATGCGTTAACTGGCCAATTATAGTTTCCCTAAACACTTTTTTTTGAAAAATAAACCTGCATGTAATTTTAAAATTTTTTTAAATATTTCTTCCAAAAAAATACGTATATGGCATGTAAAGTATTTGCGATATATCAAGTTTTCAGAATATGCTGGTTGATGTAACTTCAATAATACTTATGTTAATTTCATAATAAAGGTTTAGTTTAGATATAAAAGAAATATATGACACTAATATGATTATAACGTATTAACGTGTTTTTTAATAAAGCTTAAATGCAAACCTTCTTATTCGAAAAATTGTGTCTTAATTACTTAATATTAGATTAAATGTTTTCATTACTTTTTCTAAATATCAATGTGTAAATAGCATTGATCAAGGTAAACACTTTAATTAGAAAGAAAACAGGCTACGAGACTCTTATACCAGATAAACCATTATGTTTGGATTCCAAAATAATTAACGACTCCTGCACAGAATTTGTGTAGAAAAGGAGTAATAACCACATAATATAAGTTTATCCAGATTTGTATATACTTGACATGTATTAACCCAGCGTTAAGAAATGAGTAAATAACTACGGAATATAATGTTAATTACAAAGGTTATATCAACTCTACATATTTGAGTATTCCTTATTGAAATGACTTAATAATTTATTTTGCAACATTTTTCTATACTGAAAGAGGGATTTATAATTAATTGTAAAGTTTGTTCTTCAGTCTTACTCTTACATTTTTATATAAGCTTAAAGGTTTATAGGCAAAATGTCATAATATTCAAACTTATATCCCATAAAATTAGCTAGATAGCTACCAACCTCCACTCAAAACAATGATTGACACTGTGATGTCTTCCTTCAAATTCAATGTAATGTGTAAATCTATCTTGAGATTCATGTATATCTCTTTTCTTGACCACTATCAATTTATCTTGTTCTAAGAGTTTTACTATGGAATGACACTCAATCCAGAAAAATATCATTAGAAAAAAGCTGAAAGAGGATTGAAGTGACATTACATTTTTTCCCACAACATTTTTAGCTACGTGTCGCTTGAATCTATAGATTATTATTTAAAAGACAACACTTTCAAACTTAAAATTTTTAATTACCAAAGTCGTATTTCGACCTCAAAATATCATCATTAGTTGTTACAATCTATAACTGTTATGAAAATAATTTTAACTAACAATTTTGCAGAATATAATGTGGAAGAAAAGTCCCGGAACAGATAATTATTTTCTGAAAGATTACAGACGAAGCAATAAAACTTGGCACATCAATACTGCACCTATTATTCTACATGCAACTATAGTGTTGAAATGTTAAAAAGTGATTTTTAACTACCTTGATTGTTCTGCTTCTTGGCCAAGCAGTGCTAACTGAAGCATGTGCTGAGATCTTCTCATGTTGAAAGATAAAACATAACACTCTATCTAGTTTTAAAAATAATAAGCAAAAAGATACGTCCCTAAAAAACCAAGTGTTTTATAATGCACCCTTCAAAATGAATACCCCTTTAACCCCTCGCCCCCTTTTATACTTGAACCCGGTAATGCCCTATCCCCACTCTCACTATGAACTGCAGGAGAAGGGGGAGATGACACTTTTTGAACGGGACGACAAATATTAAAACAGTTTATGCTGGTGTTTTTAAGTAAATATAATGTATAATTTTTAATGCGCTTATTTTATTATATGATGTAATATATATTACATTAAATGTATTGATTTCTGAGTAATTTGAATGAGAGTCACAGTATAACCATTTCAAGATTATAAAAACACGTCAAAAACTTAGGTTGATTGTTACTTTGTATTGTACATTGCATAGTAATCATAAAAGTATAATTTCATATATAATAGTTACCCTACGTAATCAACTACGGAACTTGCAAACATATGCTATGGCAGTACAAAAAGAAAATCTAGGTTTTATTACAGTTTATAATTATAAAAATTATGGTATAACATATATCCATAGTAACAAGCTTTAGAGAAGATTCAATTGGACATATATATTGCTGTGAGGTTAATATGACAACAACGAATTACAAAATGATGCGTAACTTTATTATATTGTAGATTACTTTATTATATGTTTTTTTACAAATACCATTATAAAATCAACGATAATCTTAATGTGTGTGAATTCATATAATAAATCCAATTCTATAAAGAAAAACAGCCAGCCACAAACGCAATTTGATTCTAAAATCATTGGAGTATCAAAATATCTGGTCTCATAGTAAATTATGAGCCCATTTTTTTGAAAACTTGTAATAATTTTAACAAGGCAATATTATAATCAAATAAGGCTTGATATATTACCCTTATATCAGACTACCTTATACAATGTTATCGTACACAACACAATTGCTGTATAGGTTTGAAGTTGGCAATCGTTAGATCGTAGTTTGTAAATGTATGGTTAGTATGATTTAATTACATTGCAAATTCCTGTATTTCATGTTCAATAGTTTCTCGGGACCAATTGAATTTCTGTACTTATCTAAGTGTTGTTATTTTCACAGTCTATATCCAGTTATTTCTCATATTACATATATTCAATCATCTACCTAATATTATGGTGATGTACATAAGTACTGATGTTCCTTACACTTAGCTCGTAGAAGAAATTACTATACGGTTGTATATACGCAGAAATTACATGATCAAATTCATCCTAGACGGAGATGTCTTTGGCTATCAGTACCTGGATTATCGATATAATAAAACTGTTAGTCAACTGAGTGAGGGGTGGGTGGGTAAGTGGAGCACAGTTAATTCGTAATGTGGGTAAACCATCGAATATAAACTAAAATATAGAAAGCGGGAATTACATTTATAACTTTAACTTGTGAACTATATTTCAAACATCACTCCTTTAACTATGTGAGACATAAATTAGATAAATACTCAAAATTTCTAATTTTTACTATAAATATCGTACATTTGCACTCTGCCACTAAAAATAAATTGAATGTAATAAAAATGTCATATTGTATTTTGATTGATGATGCTGAATAAATTACTAATCTTTCAAGGAAAGAAAACTAATAATTGAGACTGTATATTTATTCAATTCAAAATCAGTGTTATGGCCCTCTTCCAAATGAACACAACCCTTGCTGTTTCAGTAAACCCTGGAGAAAAAGAATTTTTTTGAACTATTATTTATATATCACTTGGAACTAATATGAAACACTAAATGTAAAAATTAAAGCAATGAAGATTGTTAAAGGGTTTTAACTGTAAAACTTAAAAAAACAGTCCCTTTTAACCAAAAGTTTTCCCTTTTTAAAATGCCAAACAATTTCCCCTCAGCCGCCAAGTTTTTGCTCTCAACAAAATTCAATAAATAATTTTAAAAAATTTTTTCCAAAAAACCCAAGTTTATAAATTTTTCCCAAACAAAATTCGGGGTTTTAAAAAACAGCAAAACCATCATTAGAAAAAACCCTTTTGATGAAAATTAAACCAATATAATAATTATAAAAAGAAAACAATAAGTCTGATGCGAACTCAAAAAAACCCTTTTAAAATTAAAAAGGGAAAACCCAAAAACAAGTTATTATTTTCTAGAACCACCAAAAACTTGGGGGTGGTGTGTTGATCCTTTTTTAGAGATAAACCCTTGAAAGGGGGAAAAAGTTGGCTTGTAAAGATGTAGAAGCTCCCATGTGAGGAAAGTTTATATGAAATGTTGTCTGGCTAAGTTTAAATTTTAAGGCAAGAAAAAAAGTAAATTGGCAGGAGTTTTATAGGGAAACCCCAATTTTAAAAATTAGAATTCTTGTATAGAAAATTAACCTAGGGGAAATTTTTTTAAAGAAAAAAAAAAAAAATGTAAAATTTTTTCAGGGGAAATTTTTCATTGAATAATTTTAACTTTTTTAAAATCCCAGGGATTTTAAAAAAAAGTCCTTTAAAAATCATGGAATGAGACATTGGGAAATTTTCCCACAAGGGGAAAACCCCATTCGTCATCATGTATTGATAATTTTTTTTTCAAAAAAAAAAATTTTTTCCAATTTTTAAAAATTTTTGGGCGTTATTACTGCCCTTTCAAATCACGATGGGGAGCTTTTAAAAGGTTTTTTAAAAATAAATAATTCAAGTCCACAAAAATCGCCTAAAAATTCATTTGTTTTTTGTCGAAATTTCTCAAAAGCAAATTTTCTTTGTTTGTAAACTATTAACCCAAAAAAAATTGGCTCCGGTTTTCAAAAGCCAAAAAATTTACCAAAAAAATGCAGTATTCTTTTAATATTTAAATTAAAAATTTCAAAATTTTGTCTTTCCTTTTAAAATTTAAAAAAAAAAAATACACCCTAAAAATCACTGGATTACGATGGGCCTTTAAAAAAAGAAAAAAGGGGAAATTATTGAATCATTCAAAAAAGGGTCGGACCCCCAAAAATTTAAAAACTAAAATCAGATTTTAAATTTGTAGGGAAAAAGGCAGTTTAAATTTTAAAAAAGTTTTGAGTGTAAAAAAAATTTTTCTATGATAGTAAAATTGATTTGGTCCCAAAGAACTTGGAAAAAAAATTGGGGTATCATTTAAATGGGAAAAAAACTAAAGGAAAAGGGAAAACAGGATGAAACCCTTTAACCCAAAAAAGGGGAAAAAAAAAGGGAATCTCGATCCACAAACTCAAAGTAATACCTTTTTTTTTCTAAAATTTATAATTAGCACAATGTTTATCAAAAAATTTTTGTTTAATTTTTGACACATGCAATAGTAAAAATTTTTAACGTCAACCTACCCCCAAACAAATCCTCATTCACTTTTCTACTGCCATCCCGTAAGCGAAATAGAAATTCTGGCAAAAGGGAAAGGTCCCTTCAAAAATAAATTTTTCAAGTGGGTATGACAAATTCCCCGTTTAAAATTTATTAAATTTTTCAATTAATCAACTTCTTAAACCCCCCCGTACACCTAAAAAAATTCTTTTTTTCATACTGGGGAAACTTCCCTCAAGAACTTAAAATTTCCCAAAAACATACCCCGTTCATAAAAAGGAAGTAAAAAAGACCCAAATAATTTTTCTCCCATTTTCTCTACTTCCTTCAATATCAAAAATTTTTTTTGAAAAAACCAGCACAAAAGATTAGCTAAATATTTAGGGAAAAGGGAAAAAACTTTTTTTTATAAAGAACAAAAAGGTTTTTTTGAAAAGGGAAAAACTACATAACAGCTTTTTGTTACTTTTGTTGAATCATTAATAGAGGCCATTTGGTTTGGGGCGGAAACCAATTGGGATTTTTATGGACCTTTCTTAAAGGGCCCCTTTTGAAAACTAATTTTTCATGATTTTATTGTTACAAAAAAATGTATCACTGGGTATTTCACGGTACAGCCTTGAACGGTTTTAAAAACCCAATCTCTTTTTTTGGGTTTTTAATACGTAAAATCTCTTCCCCAATAAACCCCAAAAAAAAAAATCAAAATCAAAAATTTAAAAAAAATTTAAAAAAAACAAGCAAGGGCTTCCCCCAAGGTTCTTCCTTGGTCCCCTTTTTTTTATTTGTTATTTTTCGGGGTTTCCCATCATTAATAGAAAAAAATTTCTTTTTTACCCAAAAAATAAAAATTGTTTCTCTTTGCTGACGATTCAAATTTTTTTTTGTTTTAGGTAAAAAACAAAATTTATATTGAATCTGCAAGTCCAAAAACCCCTTTCAAAAAAATTCCCAAAAATTTTTTCAAAAAAAATTTTATTGTAATTTTAAACTTTTACAAAAAAAAATTTTATTTCTTTTCATTTCCCCCGGCAGAACAAAAAAATTTTTTTTTCCCCAAACATTAAAAAATTGGGGATACAAATTTTTTAGTAAAAAATTGTTAACAAAAACTTTTTGGGGCTAGAGAATTTTCCCCATTTTTAAATTGGAAAGGTCCCCTATAAAAAAAAATTTCTTTTCAAAAAAAAACATTTAGGGGCTGTATAAACCCTTTAAAAAAATGTCATTTTTATGCAATCTCCCTACTTTAAAAAACCCAAATTTTCTACGCTCAAAATTTTTATGGGGCCCCTTTGCTTATGGTTTGTGTGGGTATGGGGGGAAATGTAATTAAACTTTAAACCCAAATTTTCTATTTTTCAAAAAAAGCTTAAGGATAATGTTTTAAAATTAAACATGATGATCATGAAAAAAAGCATTTTTACCTCACTTTAAATTTAAAGTTTATGACCTTTCAAATTTGACTGATTAATTTTAAAATAAAGAACAACCCTTTAAAAATTTAATTTTTAAATTTAGATATACATTCCTATAACAACCGGGGGAAAAATTGATTTCAATTTATTAAAAAAACAATTTAGCTTTTTTAACAAAAAAACCCTCTAAATGGGGGGTAAATTCTTTAAGCTTTTCCATTGATATTTTAAAAAGGGAAACCCGGGAAAATTTAAAAAAAAAAAAAAAAATCTAAGAAAAATTCCTGGTGACAAATCCCCCCTATGCTTTTTAGAATTTCTAACCCGTTTTTGTTTGATATTTAAATTAGTTATTATAAACTCTAGTTTTTTTTAAAATAAGGATTTCCTTTTGTAATTAGTAGTTTAAAACTGACATATTTTAAATTTTTACTATTTTTACTAACAAATAAAGTTTTTTTTCTATTGTCTATTTTCTATTGTCTTTTTTAAAACACTTATCACTTTGGGGCATAAAACAGTTTGTTTTAAAAAAAAAAAGTTTTTTTTAGCCCAATTTTTACGTTAATTTGATTATAGTTAAAATTTTAAAGGATGTTATGTAAAATATTTTTTTTGATCCAAGTGCACTTGTTTTTAAAATAAAAAAAGTATTTTGTAAAAGTTAATTTTTTTTATTAAAACCCCAATCGATAAAATATTATCCTAAATGTAAAAAAGTCAAACAATTATGAAAATCCCCTTTTTAAAAATTATTCGTTTAATACATTAAAGTGGGTTTTTTTTTTTTTAAAAATGATCTTGTTCTAGGCAGCTCCCCCCACAAAATAACAGCAAAAAATTTTTAAAAAGAGTACAGAAAAAACCATGTCCCAAAAGCTTTAAAACAAAAATTTTACCCTAGCAATGCTAATGGATTTTTAAAATTAAAAACCAAATCCTAAAAATTTTTTTTCATTTTTTTATTTTATTTTTTATAAAAGCAGCTCCCTTTGAGTATGGGGGGGGAAAGATTTTAAGGGTTTTAATGAAAAATGTTTGGGGAATTTCCCAAAAACCACTGTAGTGTGAGGGGTGGGTGGGTTTCTCCCAAAACCAAATGTTTTTTGTAGTGGTGGGTCAATATCACTGTTTCTGTAAAGGGTGGGCGGGTTGGGGCAATTCTACGGGACTTGTAAGGGTGGGTCAATATCAATGTACTTTAAAGGGGGGGGGACAATACCACATCGTGTATGGGGGCGGGCAGTTCCACTGAACGTGAAGAGTTAGGTCAAATTTCCCCTGAACGTGAAAAAGTGGGCAATTTTCCCCTGAACGGAGGGGTTTTAAGGGGTGGGTCAAATTCCCCAATTGGGAAACGGTGTAAGGTGGGAAGTATTTAAGGGGGCAATTCCCAAATTTTAACCCGGGGGTAAAGTTGGGGTCAATTCCACTTTTAAGGGGGGGTTTAAAACCGGGGGGGAATTGGGGTCCAAAATTCCCCAACGTAACCCGTTGGGGAAGGGTCCCCCTTTCCCAAAAAAATTTCCACTGTTTTCGGTAAAAAGGAGTTTTTTGGGTTTTTAAATTTTACCCTTTAAGGGGTTTGGTTTTTTTAAGGGTTTTGGGTCCAATTCCACCAAGGAAAAATTTAAGGTGGGTTTTTTTTAAAATTCCAAAAACTTTTTTTTTACGTGAAATTTTTGTTTTTTCGGTGGTTTTTAATAAAAAACCTTTTAAACCCAATTTAAAAACCAAAAAAAAGCAGGTCTTTTTTTGGTTTTTTTCCGGTCTAAAACCCTTAAACCCAAAAAACCCGGGGTTTGGCCTTTCCATTTCCCTAGTCAAAAAAAAATCTAAAAACCTTTTTTTTTTTTTTTTAAAAAAAATTAAAACAAAAAAAAAACCCCAAAAAAAAAGGAAAAACCCAAGAAAAATAACCCTCTCAATTTCCAAAAAATTTTTTTTGGGGGGAGGGGGCCCCCCAAGGCAACCATTGATGCCCAAAAGGGGTTTGTTTTACATTTTTTGGAAATAGAAAATTTATTTGCCTACAATCTTTCCAAAACTTTTTTTCTTTAAATAGCTGGGTTACAGCACTGTGCCACGTGCTTTATACATAAAGTCATTTACATTTCCCTCACATTTTTAAAAAATTTCTTTAAAATAAACATTTAAAGAAATTTTTAAACCTGCGAAAAAAAATTTCGGAACTTTTAATTTAAAACTTAAAAGAAAACTAAAATAAATAAAGTAAATCCGTGGAAAATTTAAAATTGAAAATGAGGAATGAGGGTGGATCTGGTTTTTGCTTTAAAAGCAAAAAAAATATTACCTGTAACTTTCCCCGAACAAATTTTTATAACTGTTTGATACAAAAACATTAAAAAATTTTTAAATTTTTTAAATTTAAAAATTGGTTATTATTAAAATTTTAATTTCATTTCCCAAAATTAAAAAAGAAAAATAATACATTTTCACGTTTTTTCCCTTTTTGTAGTCTAAGGGGTTGATGCTCAGACAAAACCCCTTTATGTACGGACTTAGCAACTTGGTAATCGTCAGGAAATAGGTTTTGGAGTATTTCCCCTTTCCCAAATGACATCTGTCAACAACCCAAACCCAAAACAAAAATAACCCTGTTTTTAAATTATTGGTTTCACAGCTCACGGCAGGGCGCCTTTGTGGACACACTTCGAAGGCAAAAACCAATTTAGTGAAGGGCAATGACGCAAAAGTATAGTCGGTAAAAGAACCTACTTTCCTACAGCCCCTTTCAACACTTTTTTTTCCCCCGGAGCCGGGCACAAACGTGTTTTTAGAGTGGTTATCTAAAAACCCAAAAAATCTTTTTTTAAATTTCCTTAGAATACTCTTTGGAAGGAAACATTTTAATTTTCTTTTTCAGTTAAAAAATGGTTTCCGTAGTAAAAAAACAAGGAATGTTTCGTTTAAAAAAGTTCTTTTTAAATTGTACGTATAATACCTAACTTTTTATTTTAAAAAACATTTCAATTTGATAAAATCACTTTAAAATAATTTGCTAATACTAGAGAGGAGAATTTATTTCAAATTTTTGGGGTATTAAGATTTCGCTGGAAGGGGTCTTTTTGTAATTGTAAAAAATAAAATTTATATTCAAAAGGGGGCCTATTGGAAACCGCCCCAAATTTTATTTATTGGTTTTGGAGTAAAGGTTTTAAAAAAAAAGTTGAAATTTTCAGGCAAAAAGTTTAAGGGCCCTGTGATTGGGGTTTAAAAAACGCGTTTTATAAAAAGATGTAGGATTCATAAGGGGGTTTTTGTTTTAATCTTTTTTTTTTTTTTTTTTCCCCCCCAAAATTAGGGTACTAAATTTTTATTTTCTTAATTTTAAATTTTTATAAATACGATTTATTTTCTAAAAGGGATTTTAATTTAAAAATTTGAAAGCCAGAAAAAACCATGGACTAGCAAAAAACTGCTGATCCCACTCTTTGGTATTATTTTTTCTTTCTTTTTTTTAAATTTTTGATATTTTGGTCAGGAATTTGGGCAAAAATTTGTAACAGCCCCCGATATCTTGTAAACCGTGGGAAATTTTTTTTCATAACACATTCTCTGCGTCCCATTCATGGGAATTTTTTCTTATTTTCAGTGTTTATTATTTGAATGATTTTCAAAGCAAAATCGTTTTTAATAATAATAGTACAAAAAAATCACTTTTTGAAGGAATGGGTAAATCTTTTTCCCTTTAAAATTTGGGAAAATTTTAGAAAATTCCCAAAAAATTTGTCAAATTAAAATTTTTTTGTTTTCTCAGATTTTATAATACCAAAAAATTAAAATCTTTTTTTTCCTTTCAATTTGGGTCTTTTTTTTTCTGGTAAAAATCTTCCCACATGGTTTAGCTTTGTATTTTAAATAATTAAATTTGGGTATAAATTTTTAGGGTTTAGAGGGGGTTTAGGAGGCCTTTTTAAAGTAAGTTTTATAGGAAAAAAAATGGAAAGAACTATTAGCTGGCTGCTTTTTGTTACATTTCCCGGGGGGTTTTTGGACTCTTTTACGAGTTGGGTAATGCCATAAATAAAATTTTAAAAAGAATTGGGAAAAAAAAGGAAAGTGAGGGCCACCAAATAAACTTTTTTGGCCAGAATGGGATGGGCCCCAAAAATGAACGGAAATTTGGCAAAAAAACCCCTTGGTGAAAGAATAGTTTTTTTCAAAAAGAAACTTTTAAAGAGCGGCTCTGACCTTCCTTTTATTGCGGGAAAAAATTTGAAAATATTGAAACGAAAAAATTTGGGTTTTTCTTTTTACAAAAGGAAATTTTAAAAAGACTCTAATAATTTTCTTGCCGAGATATATTTGGGGAATTCATTTTTTTTCCCCCAAAAAATAATCCCTTTTGCGTTTAAATAATGCTTTCATTAAAATGGGTTTAAATTTTTACGGGAAGGTGTAAATGGTTGTATTGTTTTTATGCAAAAATTAAAGTTTTACTGTTAGGTTTTTAAAATTTTTAGTATTTGGTTTAAACAAAAAATTTTAAAAGGTTTAAATCCAGATTGGGTACCCAAAGTTTATAAAAGGGTTTTACTCAAAAATAAAACACATAGGGGTTAAAACCCCAGTTTACAATGGGTTTTAGTCCCAAATGTTCCACTCAAGGTAATCACAGGGGGGGACCCTATTGACAATTTTTTTAAATTTCCCCAATGAAAAAAATTTTTCTTCATATTTATTTTCTAAGACTGCCGATCGTAAAGATATAGGCGAATTGAGGGGCGGGTTTGAAATTTTAAATTTTATTAATGAAAAGTGATGAGGGGTTTTTTTAAAAAACCAAGGGGGGTAATCAAGTTAACCACAGGGTTTTACTCAAGGTAATCAAAGGGGCAAAAAAACTTGACCACAGGTTCTAACAAAGGTAATTTAAGGGGGGTACCCCAAATTTGACCACGGGTTTAATCCGGGGGGGTTTAAATCACCCGGGGGGTACCCAAATTGAACACGGGGGTTTTAAAATTAAAAATAATCACAGGGGGGTACCCAAAGTAAAACCCCGTTCACTACCCTGTTGACCCGGGGTTCAAAAGCAAGGTAATCACAGGGGGCTTTCCCAAATTGACGATGGGGTTTTTTCTCAAGGTAATCACAGTAGGCTTCCTTAAATTGACAGTGGGGTTTTACTGAAGGGGAATCACAGGGGGGTACGAAAATTGGGGCCCCAGATTCTACTCAAAGGGAATCACTGGGGGGTTTCCCAAGTTTTACACAGGTTCTACTCAAGGGAAAACACAGGAGGGGTTTCCATAGTTGACAGTGGGTTCTACTGAAGGGAAAACCCCAAAGGGGGTTTCGTAAGTTTACCTCAGGGTTTCCCACTCAAGGTAAACACTGGGGGGGGACCCCAAATTGATTTTCCCGGTTCTACTCAAATTTAAACACAGGAGGTACCCTAGAAATTTTACAATGGGTTTTTTACCAAGGTAATCACAGGGGGCTTTCCCTTGTTGACAGTGGGTTCTATGAAGGAAAACACAGGGGGCCCACGTAAATTGGCCCGGATTCTAAATTTTAGGTAATCCCTGGGGTTTACCCCAATTTGATTTACAGGTTCTACAAAAAAAAAATTACAAGTGGGTACTCATTTTTACCCCGGGCTTTAATCAAGGTAAATCATGCGGTCTACCCAAGTTTAAAACAGGGTTTTTTTCTCAAGGGAAATAACAAATTTCCTACCCCAATGGGAATAAAATTTACTATGGTACGCCGT
The DNA here is from genome assembly GCA_035578905.1 of Stictocephala bisonia. Classification (NCBI taxonomy): domain Eukaryota; kingdom Metazoa; phylum Arthropoda; class Insecta; order Hemiptera; family Membracidae; genus Stictocephala; species Stictocephala bisonia. The sequence continues at coordinate 6,538 of JAQJVL010000973.1, read as the reverse complement.
GATAACTTTTTGTTTGCCACGTGTGGTCCAAATTTTTTAAACCCCTGACATCTTTGGTAATTCGTGATAATTACGCCCCGTAAAATTTTCGCCCAAAAACCCCCGCATCCATACAATGACATTTCCTACCTTTCCCCAAACCCTTTAAACCCGGACAATTTTCCCATTTCACCCACTCATAAACCGTATTGTGAAATTGATGGTGGGATTAACCAAACCCCCCCACCCATGGGACATTCGTTGGTTCTAAATTACCCCACTCTCCAATGCCCTTCCGTTTGAGGGTACTGTTTACCCAAAAATGTTTTTATTAATTTGGGTTGGAAAGGTTTTCCCCCCGCTGCAAATTTTAAAAGGTAGTCGGCAGGGGCATCACCCACTGCCCGCGAAAGGGGTAATAGGGGGGTCACACCTCACTGTAAAAAGTACCCGGTGGGGTTTTTTGAGGCACAGGAAATACAATTGTAGGTTGGGGGAGCCGATTCCCCGCCAAATGTTTTGGGGGGCTGGGCCGGGAAAGTAAAGGGGTGGGGGGAAAGGGGGATAAAATAAATACCGTTCGTGTGGGGAAAATAGGTGAATCAATCAATACCTAATTTCCACGTATGTTAAAATGGGGGGGGGTGGGTAGGCCAATCCACCGGGTTTTTCGAATAGGGGGGGGTGGGCCAATATCAACTACGGTTGTGGGGGGGGTTGGTAAATACCTTTTTTACAAAGTAAGGGGATTGGGTTTTTTGGGGCAATACCAAACCCCCACGTGAATGGGGGGGGGGTGGTTTTTAAATATCACCGTACATGTATTTGGGGGTTTTGGGGAGGGTGACCCCTTTTATGTAAAAAAGGCAGGGAAAAAGGGGTTTTTCGGCCCCCACTTTGGTTCAGGTTCCGGGGAGAAACATGATTTCAAGTGCATCTTTGTACAGGGTCGGAATTACCTTCTGTAGGTAAATGTTTCCTTTTTTCGGGGCAATTTAAGTAAATTCAAGTCTAACAAAATTTTAAAAGCGCTGTGATAAACTGGTTTAAGATTCACCCCAAAGTGCGGGCCCAGCGCGGGAAAGCCAAAGGGCCCTTCCCCTTATCAAATTAAAAACAAGATGCGTTTTACAGCTGCAAAAAAAGTGAAATGAATGTTTGGGGGCCATGTCTGTCAGACAGCAAACCCGATACCGGTACCGTTTTTTATGACAAAAATTTTTTTTTTTTTTTGTTTATATGTTAACAAATGATTAGCATTTATTGAAAAAGTATTTAGGTTCCCCTTCAAAAGTGAACATTACTCAAAAACCTTAGTTATTAAATATTTCTTTCCAATATTTTTTGACTACAAAAACTTTTTTTTAGTAGAAAAAAAAATTACTTTTTTACATTTAAAAAGAAAAAAAAAAATTATAAAATCAATTTTTCATGACAATCTTTCCCGGTATTTTATAATTACTACTACTTACCCCCGGCGAACTTCGTATCGCCTAAGTTATAGGTTTCCCCTAAGACAGACCGATGGAAAGAACATCATGTTGTATGTGTATTGAATTATTAAACATTAGTCGTTGTTAATTTAGTTGTAGTGAATATTTTGGTAGTCAAAAAGATAGAGTAAGTGTTTGGGGATGTTGATTTATGATTGAAAGGTAATTTAGCAAATTTAATCATGCCGAACTGTACAAAAATAATAAAATATCAAAATATTAATTTTCAAATAATAATTGCAATTCAAATAATTATCAAAATTTATATAAACAACAAATTAAGACAATGAAAATAAACATTATCAGTTTCTTAGTGCAATGGAGTGTACGATATTTTTAGTGAGTCCATCTTTAGCAAAAACAAACAAACTGGATGGTTTTGGCCCACTCGAGAACACGCCACGTATAATTGGCCGTGTGAAAAACACGGTGTGGCCAAATCTAATCCACAAACGACAATGTTTGCCCTTGGGACTTATTGATTGTCATTGAAAATGCCAATTTGATTGGAAATTGAACCCGTTTGAATTCAATTGGCACATCTGTTGGAATAATAGGGATTCGTGGCAGTAATACATCTTCCCCTTGGAACTTGCCATTCAAAATGGTGGCTTCGACAACATTTTTCATTAATGTTTTATAACTAATCTTGTGCCATTACACAGCTTTGGTGGGTTCAAATTGCGAAGCAAAATAACTGGAGATCCAACCTTTAGTTGTAAAAGGTCGCGGTGGCATGCCTGGCAAATCTAATGAGTTCAAAAATTCGGAGGGATAATTTACAGCTTCGTTGGCATCGCAACAGTATCAATAGATTTGTATGACACAAATCCCTGGCAACAATGTTGTATGTTGAAATTCATATCGTTAACGTCCACATTTTTAGATGCCAGAATTGCTCTTTCTGCTAGCCACTCATGGTTCATGTATTGTGTTTGTATATTGGAAAATATATTTTCAATTAGAGCAATTTGTGAATTAACGACGGTGCAGAAATTGGCGGCAATTTAATGAATTGAGTATTTTCATGTAGATCTACTTTTCCATTGCCAATATCTAGCAGTTGTTTTGAGAAGTTTTCAGCGGATGGATCTTGAAGCAGTAATACGCGCATATTTACTTTCAGATGTAATATTTCAAACATTACGCCACAGTGTTGATGATTTCAAGCAAGCATTAATCTCATCAGCGTATGTTGAACGTGGAATTACGGGAAGTGTTTGTCTGAAATCACCTGACAGGAGTAAGAGAGTGCCTCCAAATAGTTTGTCGTTGTTTTTTATGTCTTTTAAAGTTCTGTTTAACGCCTCAAGTGAGTGTTTATGTGCCATAGTGCACTCATCCAGATAATAATTTTACAATGTTTTAATACTGTGGACATTGATGATTGTTTTTTTTATGTTGCACACTGCGTCTGGATTGTTTTGAATATTTAATGGCAGCTTAAATGCTGAATGAGCTGTTCTGCCTCCATCCAATAACGTTAGCTGCAATGCCAGATGAAGCTACGGCCAATGCAATACCATTAGTTGATCGTACTTTGGAGAGAATTAGTGAAATTAAGAATGTTTTTCCAGTCCACCTGGAGCATCCAAAAAAAAGAATCCACCTTGTTTGGCCGAAACTGCTGTCATAATACGGTCGTAAATGCTTCTTTGTTCTTGATTAAGTAGTGGGACATTGAGATTAACAATCGCTTCCATCTCTCTAGTATTGTATTGTAGTTCACGATTCATCTCATTGTTCATTAAATCATGTGCACATCGATTTTGGCGAATGCATACGAAATGGCTGAGTGGTAAATTGGAAATCACAAAGCAAAGATCTCGATAGCAATAAGTGCTTCATTGTTCATGCGTCACTGAATTGTATTGTTTAGATCGTTGTACGTGTACGATGCCGATGCAATATATCTTCAGTCATTGAATCTTTGTGATAATCCCACAACGTTTCAGCTCGGGCTGGGAAACATGTAGTCAACACTATAGCAAATAGTAGCCGAATTTGTATTGCTGTACAGTCAATGCTGCTTCCGTAAGCATATAGTCCCACTGGTTGTCATCTTCCAGCAAGCCTAGCGCAAGACATGCATCTTTATAAGTTGCACATGTTGTCCATTAATTGTACGTATATCTTGAAATGATAATGGGCCGGTTACATTAACCAACAATAGTCGCAAATAAAAACACTCAGTCTGCCTTGGATTGACTGTAAATACTCGCCCCAAGGTGTTTGATTTGAATAAACCGGGGTATCCATCAACTGGGGTGCCTTGCTTGCGGGGTATCCATGTTTTTGTTTGATTCCATGTGAAATAGTGTGGTACTTCTGAATAGAGTAGTGTTCTTGCAAAAGCACCAATAGCATCAGCACGATTACACAATAGAAAAAAACTCTGTGTAGAGTAGTTTTCGGTGGATTCATTGCACGATCGATCGCTGTTTCGTTTGTGAAAAATACACGCTGGCCGTTTTCAAGATGGACGGCCTAAATGAATGACTGCTGGATACCTTTCATGAATTTGGAAACCAAAGATATGCCAAACAGCTTCATTAGAGTGATATACCGGCCAATTTGGTAGAGAGTTATTTCATCAGTGTTATTTACTGGAGGAGCAGTCGCATTGGTATTTTCAATACTAAACACAGCCATATCACTTCCTTTATTTACATACTTGCAAATGTATATTTTATGCTCTTTACCGAACTGCAGAACTCAACATTAATATGAGCATTGTATGTTTTACACAGCAGAAGTGAATATGGGACCACCCAACGATTGCCAATGTCAATTTCTGCTCTGTTCACATATTTTGAAAATGATTGCCCTCCATTTTCAGTATTTCTTCGACGATATAATGGATATCCGTCGACATTTGTAATTGTCTCGTTATTGAAATTTTTTGGAAAACTCTTTATACATTTTCCATCAGCCATGCAAGGCGAAGAACGATTCAGGTCACCGCATGGGCATGAATCATGTTAGTTGTCACAATATCAAACAGTAATTGATCTGTTGACCGATCTGGAATTTTCTGCAGAAAATTATACTATCTATTTCTTCAGGACGTATTTTGTCGATTAGCCAAACCAAAATGTGGGCATGAGGTAATCCTCGTTTCTGCCATTCTACCGAATACATCCAGCAACGGTGTAGGGGCCGAATACGTGTAACTTTGTAATGAAACTCATTAAAGACTTTAACTTTTGTTTAAAGACACGGGCTGTAATGTCATGACGATGTATTGCATTTTGTCCTGGCAATAATAAATTTGTAATCTCAGGCCATTTCGGATTACATGTTGAGACCCATCCCCCCCCACCAAAGCTGGGTAAGCGTGCCAACCGGGGGATGGCTCAAAAAATACAAGTCGAGCGATGGGATTACGGGCGGCAGTTGGAGGGTCAAAATAACACTCGGCAGCTGAGCAAAACTAGTTTATTATCAAGCAAGCAAAATTTAAATAAATCAAACAACGGCAGAGGGCCACAACATAAAAGGCAGAAGGCCACAATATAAATTTGCAATTAAATAAACAACACACTAAAAATTACCAAGATACTACACAATAATAACAAACGCTATAAATACCACACAAACTCTACAAATACCAAAATTTAACAATTATCAACTTTAGGCCTATCTGCAGTTTTGGCCTGAGACACCCAAAACGTAAGAAAAATATTAGACCAAATTAAAAGTGAAATTTAGAAACTTTTGGATAACAACAATTAAAGCCGGCAATTTAGGCCCACACATCCCTTGATTCCACCGGGCCAGGGAGTAAGCCGGAATCCCTGGGCAGCTCCGAATTAAAGTTAAGCTAAAAGGCACAATAATCCCCTTTTGGTGAGTTTAAAAATTAAACAATTTAAAAGAAAATATAACACGGTTACCGTTCGAGTAAAAATCACTTCAAAATCCCCCCCTAATACACTTAACAAAAAATAAATAACAATAACTAGGCCTAAGCATATAAATAAATAATAACAGGATTGAATAATGGGGACCTAACAAATATAAAAATCTAAACAAATGTAACAAGAAATAAACTAACTAAACTAATAACAATGAATATTAACAACACAAGTTCTTTTTGGATTTTACGCTTCCTGTTTTTCTTTTTTTTTAATAAATAAATTTAAGTAAGTCCCCATGGCTGATGTTCCATAAATCACTGTTGAAGTTCAAGTTTTAGGCCTAGGCCACATACAGTTCCATAATCATTTTTTTTTCTGCTATATTTCTTTTTTATTTATTTATTTTTCTTTTCACAAATCACCCCCAGCTCAGCGCCGGGAAAAAATAAGGAACGCACTGACCTGAGGACAGAAGACTTGTACCCTAAAGATGTAGAGCGGGGTAGCGGGCGACTCCAGGCTCCAACATGGTCCTCAGGCCAGGCTAGCAGTGAAGATGATAGAACATTGCTCCGGACGACCGGCTGAGGGTTGAAAGTCCCACTCAAGGACCCTGGACTGCAACCAGACCACCGCACATTAAAAATAGAACAGCCAAACCCTTTTACAAAAATAACACATAACAACTAAAATATAAGTGTGCATGATTTCGCCAAACTTAACATGAAGAGACAAACTTATACATGATTGGAGCAACAAGACAGTGAAAGCTTAACTTAAGCTATGGAATATTTAACAACTTACAATTTAACCAATTACAAGTTAACAAATTACCAAAGAATAAATTGCGTATATGAACTAAAAATGGACAAACTGAACACAAGGCTATGGAAACATGCAGCAATAGGTTATAACATGAAAAGCTAAAGATAGGCCTAGGTTATTGTCAATGAACAAAAAATAATGGTAAAATCGGTAACTACAACTGTAGAAAAGGCTCAACAAAACATTATACAGAATTACAATTGAAAATAAAGGCAGATATAAAAAGCATTAACGGTAATTAACGGTAAAAAGTAACATGGAAGCACATGGTTTTACTGTTGAGAAAACATCTAGACAAAAAAATACAAAATTTTAAAAAAACCCTGAAAACAAAAATAAGCCCGATTAATTTTTCAATGAAACAAAAGTATTTTCACCCAA